>JAKSZT010054138.1:893735-951908 GCA_026826555.1 Tolypeutes matacus
CCCACAATAAAAAATAAATTAATTAAAAAAAACAAACAAAAAAAAAACCGCAGTCTACTCAGTGAGAGAAAATATTTGGAAATCACCCATCTGACAAGGGTTTAAGATCCATTATATATAAAGACATCCTACAATTCAACAATAAAAAGACAAATGACCAGATTAAAAAATGAGCAAAAGACCTGAATAGATGTTTTTTCTAAAGAAGAAATACAATTGGCAACAAACAAACAAACAAAAAACACATGAAGAAATACTCAACATCACTGTTATTAGGGAAATGCAAATCAAAGCTACAATGAAATATCATTTCACACCTACTAGAATGGCCACTACTTAAAAAATAAACAAAGCTACAAGTGTTGGAAAGGATGTAGAGAGATAGGAATGCTTATTCACAAAGTTATGAAGCATATGACAACATGGATGAACCTGGAGGACCAATATGTTTAGTGAACCAAGCCAGATAGAAAATGACAAATATCGCATGATTTCACTATTATGAACTGAATATAATGAGCAAACCGATGGAGTTAATAGCTAGAATATAAGTCACCAGAAAATTGAATGAAGATAGAGAATGGAAAGCTGAGGTTAAATCTGCACAGATTTGGACAAAAATACAACCAAAGCAAACTATGGACAGTAGTGTATAGTAATATATTAATTTATATTTAATTTATATTTAATTAATTTATATTAAACCTTCCACCAATGGTTAAAAAAAGTAAGTATGCTAAGTGAAAGAAACTAGAAAAAATGTACTAAATATTGTTAGACTCTGTATATACAAATGTAAACACAATTAAATTATAGATTTGGAAATATATAAGCAGTTATGTATGGCAGGAGAAGGGTAGAGAGATTGAAAGGTGACTACTAAGGGGTAGGGATTTGTTTATTTGCTTGTTTTTGTTGTTTTTCCCTCTTTTTTCTTTTTCTTTGTAGTAATGAAAATGCTCTAATATTGAATGAAGTGGTGAATGCACATCTCTGTGATTACACCAAATGCCATTGATTGTATACTTTAGGGATGGATTGTATCACTTATGAATACGTTTCAATAAAATTGATTAAAAAATAGATCAAAGACCTAAATATGAGAACTACTACTATAAAACTCTTAGAAGACAATGTAGGAAAGCATCCTCAAGTTCTTGTGTTAGGCAATGGTTTCTTAGAAGTTACACCCAAAGCACAAACAACAACAACAAAAAATAGATAAATGGGACTTTCTCAAAGTTAAAAACTTTTGTGCATCAAAGGGCTTTTTTGAAAAAGTGAAAATACAATCTACTTAATGGGAGAAAATATTTGGAAAACACATAACTGATAAGGATGTTTTGGCATTTTTTTGTTTTTTTATTTCTAAGTTTTTTTTTTTTAATTTATATTTATTTTTTATTTTTAAAGAAGCTTTAGATTACATAAATGTTACTTAAAAATATAGGGAATTCCCATATACCCCACCTTCTCCCCTCCCCCACTTTCCCCCATTAACATCTTTCATTAGTGTGGTACATTTGTTACAATTAAGGAACACATATTGAAGCATTGCTACTAACCATGGTCTATAGTTGACATTATAGTTTGCACTTTGCACTGCACTATTTTAAAAGTTTTGACAAAATGTATAATGACCTGTATCCATCATCGCAATGTCATGTAGGACAATTCCAATGTCCCAAAATTGACCCATGTTATATCCACTCCCTTCCCTAGAACCTCTGGTGGCCACTGCCTTCCATTGCTATAATAATAATAAGTCTACTTTAATCCATAGTTGCATTCTCCCCTTAGGTTTATTCATTCCTCAATCTTGAGGATTTTAGAATGGTGATGCCCACTCTGTTTCTGATTGAGAGGTGGCTTAGATCCCATTGGGCAGATGGATAGAACTGTCTTGCTTGCAGTTGTGGATACTGTCTGTTTTTTGGGATGGGCGTTGTCCATCATCATCCTTTTGTTATTTGCCCTGGCAAGTCCAAAGACCTGGGGAGTAGGTATTGCAACTCTGCTGAGATTCATACCTCAACTGGCATATGAACAGATTGAAGATTTAAGTCTCTGGGACATATATTTAATGAGTATAGTACTAATTCTAAGTTCAAATAAAAGGAGCAGAAGAGCCATGTGTAGGGAAATTATAAATGAGTTTAACTCTGTTACATTGGGGAGCATATATTCCAAAGTAAGGCCCACTGACAGGGTGCCAAATTCCTGAGATTGACTGCCCTTCCTATAGTGTCTAGATGTCTCTAGAGCCCTCAGGAGCCCTGCTGTGTTTACTGTGGCAGTCAATGAGATCCTGCTGAGATGTGCATAAGTATTTCTGGAATGACCTCCTGACTCACTTTGAAATTCCTTAGCCATAAAAACTCATTTGTTTTTAATATTTCCCCCTTTTGGTCAAGGTCTTTTTCCAAATTCATCACTAGTTGGCACTTGGTAATAAGCCCTCGGTGCCAGGGAAGCTCATCCTGGGAGTCATGTCCCAAGCTGGGGATGGGGGAAGGTAGAGCATTTATATGCTGAGTTTGGCTTAGAGAGAGGCCACATTTGAGCAATAAGGAGGTCTTCAGGAGGTGACTCTTAGGCAATATGTAATACTAAGCTAAGTTTCAATTTCACAAGAGCAAGATTCAGAGGTACAAGCATCAATATCAAGGGCCTGGTGTAATGCTCTGTCCTCCTTCTCTAGGCACTGCCCATGTGCTTGTGGGATTCTTGCTGCTCTATTAAAGAATGTAGCAGGATTTCCCAGGATGGGAATTCAATATTCTTTCAGTTATTGTGTGGGTCTCCATCCACTGAATCAATGCCCCATGCCCACCTCCCAAATAGATACACCAAGTTTTGAGTGTGAGGGGGCTCTGTCTTCATGAATATGCATATTCTAGTTATTTCATATAAATAAAGATATAAGTATCTGTGCATTTGTGTCTTACTTCATAATACAAGATGTTGTCACATGTATCAGAACTTCAATGTCTTTTATGGCTGAAAATTTTTCCATTGTATGAAGAGAATATATTTTTTATCCATTTATCTGTTGATGGGCACTTAGGTTGCTTCCAACTTTGTGGATTATGAATAATGCTGCTTTGAGTCTTGGTGTACAATTATCTATTTGAGTCCTTGATTTCAATTCTTTTGCATATGTATCAAGAAGTGAGATATTCTCTGTTTAACTTTTGGAAGAACCGCCAAACAGTTTTTCTCTGTGGCTTCACAATTTTACATCAACATAAACAATGGATGAAGGTTCCTATTTCTCAGCTTCCTCCCCATGATTTGTTATTTTCCATGTTGTTAAAAATAGTTGTCATCTTATTGGGCATGAAGTGGAATCTCATTGTAGTTTGAATTTGCATTTCCCCAAAAGGCTAATGATGTTGAGCATCTTTTCATGGAAAGAAGCTGGTGCTTAAAGCTCTTGAATTTCATGCTCACAACTGTTGTGTAAGGTAAATATAACTAATTCCTATTTTAAAAGACAAAAACCAAGGCTCAGAGTGGTCAAATGTCTTGCCATCAGTGAAACATGCAACAAGAGATAGAGCCAGGATTTGGACCCATACCTCTCCGGCTACAGAGTCTTTCTTTTCCTCCTGCTCTCTAACCCCTTTAAACCTGAAATCAGTCTACTTTCTTTCTGTTACACAGATCAGTAATGCTCTATTCCATGATTAAGTGTTCTCTTGCATTTGAAGTATGGTGAGGTGTTGGCTCATTTGTTTTGTCCCCCAGCCAATCTTCATGTGTGATGTGTGTGTATGTGTGAGTGGGGGCATATAAGTGAATTACTGATATTGGCCATGAAAGCATGAATACAAATGTGATTATATATGCACTTGTGGAGCAGAACAGTGGTATTAAGGCACAGACCATGCAGTAATATCTTCTATAGCCCAGCAAGACTAACTGTATCAGCCCTCACACCTGTGCTCAATTAAGTTCAGTTTTCCCTAAACTCTCTGTGGCCATAGGGATGGAAAAATCTCATCTAACTCATAAGCTTGTTGGAAATCGAGTTAATAAATATATACTATTTGGAATCTTACCTGCTAGTTCTCAAATGCTCAATGACAATAATTTGCCCCCATTTTGTACTCTTTTTGATGAGCAGGGAAAATGATTAGAAAATTCATTTATCACAATTCTATTCAAATAATGGGAGGCATAATTTTGGGTTATCCTTAGATGATAACAGCATTAAGCTAGTGGTATATTCTATACCACTCGATCTCCTCTTATCTACTACCTCCATGGAAACATCACCACAATATCCCCCACACCTGGCTCCATGGTAGATGTCCTGGATACTTCATGGGCTACAGAGTGGGTATATTTATATGTTAAAACTATCTTGTTTTCATCATCTGCATGTAGCATTCTGTAATGTGTGAACCAATATTTGCTAATGATGAGTTTATAGCACAAAGAAGAAATCAAGGAATTATGTCTCCAAACAGGGATTGACTTAGAATGGTTTGTATTTATCAAAACAGATAACCTTGTGTATATGCACTTTTTTTAAGGAGGTACCAGGGACTGAACCCAGGACCTCGTACATGGGAAGCAGGCACTCAACCACTGAGCTATATCCTCTCCCCTATGCACTTTTTAAAAAATTTCTTTTCTGTTTTTCCCCTATGCACTTTTGAGGGATGGAGAAATATTAGCATGTTTGCAAGTGGAACATATAAGGCTCTAAAGAGGTGCAACCATTGGGAGTGGCTGCAAGAGTAGGAAGGATGAAGCAGATTGCTGAGGCTGTAGGATAGGAGTCACTCAACAATAGGATGGGTCTAACCCTCTCTTTGCCTGTCTTCACCTTCCATTCATACTCTAAAGCAGGGCATTTTGGTATCTGTCTCCTCCACTTATTGAAATGGTCATTTTAAGGTCACCACAGTCTACCCCATGTTGCTATTAACTTACAGCAGTGTTTGACAAAGTTAACTCTCTCATCCATGGAAACCCTGGGTTCCCATAAGACACAGTTTCCTGGATTTCTTCCCCACTCTGGAAGTTTGAGATTATTTTATGAATTCCCAAAAGAGAAAGATTATGTTTGTAAACTAATCTACTCCTTTGGGTGTGATACCCCTTGATTGCATTAAATTCAGATGAGGGACCTTTGATTAAATTATTTGATAAGATTGCTTTGGGCTTCTGATTTGACTACTTCAGTGGGTGTGACTCAGGTTAAGTCCCCACCCCTTGCTGGGTCTGATTTAAACAGACACTCACGCAGAAAGACACACAGGAAGAAAGAGCTCTGTCATTTTTTATCCTGCCACGTGACAGAAAGGAGAAGGGTCAAACAGCTGAAGCCCCACGGAGAGATGAGCCATTTTGCCCCATAGCTTACAGCTAAAATTGGGAAGAGAGCAGACTGGCCGAGACTGATATAGAAGGCCTGGAAAGAAACAAGCCCTATGCCAGAAGAGAGAGGACTACAGGATCACTTAAGCACAAAGCCTCAAGAGGCTGGGCCCATGGAGGTCAAGAGGAAGAAGAAAGCTGTAGGGGAAGGAGAGACCAGGCAGAGATTGCCTGCCATCTTGCTTCAATATGTGGCAGCTGACTTTGGTGAGAAAGCACCTCTTATGATGCCTTGAGTTGAACTTTCCATGGCCTTGGGACTTAAGCTTTTACCCCAAATCAATACCCATTTTTAAAAGCCAACAGATTTCTGGTTCTTTGAATTGGCACCCCTTTGGCAGACTAATACACTCACCTACTGGCATATCCTTTTCATTCCTTTTTTCTGAAGTTTCCTTTCTTCCCACTTCTAAATATTGCTGGTTGTCAAAGACAAATCCTAGACCTCTTTCTTAAATACACTCTTTCCTTAGGAGATCCCATAGAATCTTGGGGCTTTAAATCTGATTTGCATTACAAATGTCCAAATTTATACCTCTAGACTGCAACTTGATGCTGAAAAAATACTCCAGACTCATTCATATCTGTACATGGTATGTCCATTATTGTGTCAAATAGACATAGAAGACTCAACAGTTTATCTGTTTCTGCTGACCTGACATCCCACTGACCAGTACCTGCCCTACTTGCTGACTTCTCCAACTGTTTTAGTTTGCTAAAAGCTGCTGGGAGCAATATACCAGAAATGGGTTGTCTTTGAGGAGGGGGTAGCAAGATGATGTCAGAGTAAGGAGCGCCAAGAGTCAGCTCATCCTATAGTGCAGTTAGTAATAAGCTGGAGCTATCTAAATTATCTGTATGGGGGCTCAGGAGACCAGAAGAGCATCCTGCAACATCCTTGGAAGAACGGAAGGAGGAGACTGCCCATCTGCAGTGAAGATTCATGAATTGAGCACTCCACACCATTGAGGCCAGTACCCAACCCTCACTGGTGGGGCAAGATGCCTTGGAGCTATTTGCTTGCTGGAGTTGGAAGCTCCATTTCCCAAAAACGGGAGGAAGAGAGGGTCAGGCACTGACTTCAACTATTGATTATTAAATTTGGCTGGCTAAAGTCCAATCCTAAGAACAGCTAAAGTTTGAACCTTTCCAAGTCAGAAAGAGGCCAGTAGTTTCCATTTTAACTCTGCCCCTACCATGAGGGGAAGCGGGGCTAACTGAAAATCACAGTGATGGTAGGGACCGACTTCTTTCCACCCAGATCGGATTGCTGCCCTAGACTTGGCTCCAGCCCCGTTTCCAGCAGGGAGGAAGCTGAGGGGGTCCTGCACCAGCCTCTCTGTGCAACTGTTGTCACTTTCAGCCTGCACAGAGTAGATGGTTGGGCACCCATATGGCTACATCCCTGCCCTCAATAGGACAGGAGGGAGGGTGGTGTTTCCTCAGCCTCTCTGGGCAACCACAGCCAGTTTTAGCCCACAAAGACTAGACTGTTGGATACCTCTGTGGCTCCATCCCCGCCCTCAGTAGGGTAGGAGGCAGGGCGGTGTCTCCCCAGCCTACCCGGGCAACTACACTTGCTTTTGGCCCACACAGACAAGATTGTTGGATATACCTGAGGCTCCAACCCTGCCCCTGACAGGGCAGGAGGAGGGATAGTGCTTCCTCAAGATTTCAGGGCAACTGCAGGTACTTGCAGCCCACAAGGACTAGATCATTGAACATATCAGTGGCTCCATCCCCACCCCTGACAGGGCAGGAGGAGGGAAGTTTTCCCTCAGCATCTCTAGGCAACTGAAATTACTTTTAGCCTGCACAGACTAGACTCTTAGACATACCTGTAGCTCCATCCCTGCCCCTGCAAGGGCAGGAGAAGGGACAGTGCTCCCTAGGCCTCCCTGGGAAACTACAGTTGATTTTGGCCTGAACAGACAAGATTTTTGCACACATTTGTGACTCCATCCCTGCCCTTGGCAGGGGAGGAGAGGGGCCGGTGCATCCTCAGTCTCTCTGGACAACTGTGTTCAGTTTTTACCCATAAGACTTAGTTTACTGCCCACACCTGCAGCTTTATCTCCACCCCAAGCAGGGGAAGAAGGGGTGTTCACCTTCTGGGCCACTAGAGATGGTCTTGGCCTGCATGGCTTGGATTATTGCACACAGCTGTGGCTCCATCCCTTCCCCTGGCAGGAGAAAAGCTTCATCAGTTCCTGGGGCAACATAGGCAGCTTCAGCCTCCATGACTTACAACAGCAACCAAATCCTCAGTTCCTACTCTGCCACCAGCAAGGGAGAAAGGGCAAGAAACAGATGAAAAAGAGGTGAAAAAAACTCAGATTGGCTAAACACAAGCCACTACAAAGTTCCAAAATTAAAGAGGGGCTGTTGCACAAAACCAATCAAATAGAAAGCTCTAGTCTAAAAAGATAAACCAAGACCAGAATAAATATATTCAGTATATCAGATGCTGAGACACCAACAAAAAATTACAAGCCATACAAGGAAACAGGAAAATATGGTCCAATCAAAGCAGAAAACTAAACCTCAAGATGACATAAAGGAGTTGAGACAACAAATCACAAATGTTTAAACAAATCTCCTTAATAAATTCAATGAAATGGCTAAAGAGATTAAGGATATTATGAAGAAACTGGGTGAGCACAAAGAATTTGAAAGCATACATAGAAAAAGAGCAGATTCTATAGGAATGAAAGGCACAAAAATGAAATAAAAAATACACTGGAGGCATATAACAGCAGATTTGAAGAGGCAGAAGAAATGATCAGAGGACTTGAACTCAGGGCCTCCAAAAGCAAATACACAAAAGAAAAGATAAAGAAAAGAATGAAAAAATTGAACAGGGTGTAAGGGAACTAAATGGTGGCAAGAGATGTGCAAACATATGTGCTATGGAATTACAGAAGGAGAAGAGAAGGGAAAAGAGGCAGAAGGAGTATTTGAGAAAATAATGGTAGAAATTTTTCCAACCCTATTGAAAGACATAGATATCCATGTTCAAGAAGCACAATATATTCCCATCCAAATAAATCTAAATAGACCTACTACAAGACACATAATAATCAAAAAGTAAAATGCCAAAGATAAAGAGAGAGTTCTGAGAGCAGCAAGAGAGAAAATATTTATCACATACAAGGGATGCCCAATAAGATTAAGTGCAGATTTCTATTAGAAACCATGGAAAAAAGAAAGAAGTGGTATGATATATTTAAGATACTGCAAGAGAAAAACTGCCAGCCAAGAATCTTATATCCAGTGGGATTATCTTTTAAAATGAGGGCAAGTTTAGAACATCCACAGATAAACAGAAACTCAGTTTTTTTTTTAACAAAGACACTGGCTTTGCAGGAAATACTAAAGGGAGTGCTACAGTCTGAAAAGAAAAGACAGGAGAGAGAGTCTTGGTCTAGAAGAAGGTCTAGAAATGAAGTTATATCAATAAAAGTAACTAAAAGTGTAAAAAGAGCGGTGAAATTAAGATATGACAGATAAATCTCAAAGGTCAAAATGGGTGAATTAAGAACTGCCTTTACAGTAATAACATTGAATGTTAATGGAGTAAACTTCCCAATCAAAAGGCACAGGCTGGCTGAATGGATAAGAAAATATGAACCATCTACATACTGCCTACAAGAGCTTCACCTTAGATTGAAGGATACAAATATATTGAAAGTGGGAGGCTGGAAAAAAATGTTCCATGCCTGTAGTAACCAAAGAAAAGCTGGAGTAGCTATACTTGTGTTGGATTAAATAGACTTTAAAATCAAAGCTGGTATTAGAGACAAGAAAGGATATTATATATTAATAAAAATGGCAATCACTAGGAAGAAATAGCAATTATAAAAATATGTGCACCTAACCAGGGTGCCCCATATTACACGAGGCACACACTGGCAAAACTGAAGGGATAAATAGATGTCTCTACAATAATAGTTGGTAAATTCTATACACCACTCTCATCATTGGATAGAACATCTGGACAGAGGCTCAATAAAGAAACAGAGAGCTTGAATAATATGATAAATGAACTAAACTTAATAGACATATACAGAACATTGAACCCCCAAACAGCAGGCTATATATTTTTCTGAAGTGCTCATGAATCTTTCTCCAGGATAGACCATATGGTGGGTGAAAAAAGAGATCTCAATAAATTTACAAAGATCAAAATTATACAAAGCACTTTCTCAGATTATAATGCAATGAAGCTAGAAATCAACAGTAGGCATAAAAGGGAAATTTCACAAATATATGGAGATTAAACAGCACACTTTAATAATAAGTGTGTCAAAGAAAAAATTGCAAGTGAAATCAGTAAATGTCTTGAGATGAGTAAAAATGAGAACACAACTTATCAAAATTGGTGGGATACAGCAAAGGCAGTACTGAGAAGGAAATTTATACCCCTCAATGCTTATGTTAAAAAAGAAGAAATAGCCAAAAAACAATGATCTAACTAAACAGCTGGAGGAACTAGAAAAAGAACAGCAAACTATTCCCAAAGCAAGCAGAAGGAACAAAATATCAAGTTCACAGCAGAAATAAATGAAATTGAAAACAACAACAACAAAACAATACAGAGAATTAACAATATCAAAAGTTGGTTCCTTGAGAAGATCAACAAAATTGACAAGCACTTAACTGGACTGACAAAGAAGAAAAGAGAGAAGATGCAAATAAAAAAATCAGAAATGAAAGCTGGGACATTACTATTGCTCCCACATAAATAAAGGAGATCATGAGAGAATACCATGATTAACTGAAAGCCAACAAACTAGGCAACATAGATCAAATGCACAAATTCCTAGTTACAGAGAAACAACCTACACTGACCCTAGAAGAAATAGAAGACCTCAATAAACCAATCAATACTAAGAGATTGAAACAGTCATCAAAAACCTCCTCCAAAATGAAAAGACCTGGACCAGATGACTTCACAGGTGAATTCTACCAAGCTTTCAAAGAAGATTTAATATCAAACTCACTCAACTTTTCCAAAAATTGAAAAATAGGGAGTGCTACCAAACTCATACTATGAAGCCAACATTACCTTAATACCAAAGCCAGATAAAGATATTACAAAAAAAGCAAATTACAGACCCATTTCCCTAATGATTATAGATGGAAAATCCTCAATAAAATACTCACTAATCAAATCCAATAAAACATCAAAAGACTTATTCATCGTGATCAAGTAAGTGTTATCCCAGACATGCAAGTGTGGTTCAATGCAATAAAATCAATCAATGTAATACAT
This sequence comes from Tolypeutes matacus, assembly GCA_026826555.1. Taxonomy (NCBI): domain Eukaryota; kingdom Metazoa; phylum Chordata; class Mammalia; order Cingulata; family Chlamyphoridae; genus Tolypeutes; species Tolypeutes matacus. The sequence continues at coordinate 904,402 of JAKSZT010054138.1, forward strand.
CACATTAATAAATTGAAGAAAAACCACATGATCATCTCAATTGACACAGAAAATGCACTTGACAAAATCCAGCATCTTTTCTTGATAGAAACACTCCAGAAGATAGGAATTGAAGGAAACTTTCTCAACATGTATGAAAGGGCATATATGAAAAAGCCACATCTAACAATGTGCACAGTGGTGAATGACTGACTGCTTTCCTGTTCTGTTTGGGAACAAGAAAAAGATGCCCACTGTCACCACTGTTGTTGAAAAGAGAACTAGAGGTTCTAGCTAGAGCAATCAGACAAGAAAAAGAAATAAAACTGTCCAAATTAGAAAGGAAGAAGTAAAATTATCACTATTTGCAGATGATATGATCCTATACCTAGAAAGTCCTGAAAATCTACAACAAATCTACTACAGGTAATCAACAAGTTCAGAAGAATGGCAGGATAAAAGATTAAGATGCACACCGTAGACATGGGAGATGTTTGTGTGGGATGTGGTGGGAGGTGTGGGAGGTGGGCAACATGGGAATCCCAGTGGGTTCCGTGTAATATTTTGGGTAATCTAAGCACCTCTTAAAATATATATATATATAACATTTTTGTAAGCAAATGCACATATATGCATATATATTTATTTATTTTTTCAAAATTCAACACTTTATTATTTTTATTATTATTATTATTTTTTTTTTTATTATGGGTAAAAAATCAAAATTCTCACAATACATACAAACATTTGCAAAATGATATATAAATATATATGCATATATGTGTATTTGCTTACAAAAATGTTATTTACATATATTTTAGGTAATCTAAGCACCTCTTAAAATATATGCATATATATTTATATATCATTTTGCAAATGTTGGTATGTATTGTGAAAATTTTGATTTTTACCCGCAATAAAAAAAAAAAAAGATTAAGATGCAAAAATCAGTAGTGTTTCTAAACTAGTAATGAGCCATTTGAAAAGGAGCTCAGGAAAAAATTCCACTTATACTAGTGACTGAAAGAATCAAATATTTAGGAATAAACTTAACCAAGGATGTGAAGGATGTGTATTCAGAAAACTGCAATGCATTGCTAAAAGAACTCAAAGAAGACCTAAATAAATGGAAGAACATTCTGTGTCCATGGATTGGAATACTATTAGTAAATATCATTAAGATGTCAATTCTAGCCAAATTGATATACAGATTGAAAGCAATCCCGATAAAAATTCCAACAGCCCTTTTTAAAGAAATGGAAAACACAATTAACAAACTTATTTGGAAGAGTAAGGGGCCCTAAATAGCCAGAAATACCTTCAAAGGGAAGAACAAAGTTGGAGGACTCTCACTTCCAGACTTTAAATCATATTAACTAGCTACAGTGGTAAAAACAGCATGGTACTGCCATAAAGATAGACATATAGACCAATGGAACCAAATTGATGGTTCAGAAACAGACCTTCACATCTGTGGTCAAGTGATTTTTCACAAGGCTATCAAGCCCACCCAGCTGGACCAGAGCAGTCTATTTAACAAATGGTGCTGGGAGAACTCAATATTCATATACAAAAGAAAGAAAGAGGACCTTATACAAAAAATTGAACAGGAAGGAATGCTACCAAACTCATACTATCTCACACCTTACACAAAAATTAACTCAAAATAGATAAAAGATCTAAATATAAAAGCAACAACAATAAAAATCCTAGAAGAAAATACAAGGAAACATCGTCAAGACCTGGTGGTAGGTGGTGGTTTCTTTTTTTTTTTTTTTTACTATTTCAGATTAGTTTTACTATCAAATAACATCCCATTTGAAATATCAATTTAACTTTTAAATCACCAGGAAGCAAAGCATCATTAATTTAAATACATTTTCATGATTTCAGTGTGACATTTTCACCAAATTTCCTTAGAGACAGTATTTTTTTAAATAATTTTTTTTTTTTTTAAAAGATACTTAGATTACATAAATGTTCAGGACTTGGATGGTGGTATCTTAAACCTTACACTGAAAGCATAAGCCATACAACAACAACAAAAAAGGACAAATGGGATCTCCTCAAACTTAAATACTTTTGTGCCTCAAAGGAATTTGGCAAGAAGGCGAAAAGGCTGTTTACTTAATGGGGGAACATATTTGAAACAACATATCCAGTAAAGGTTTGATTTTCTTGTTATTTAAAGAGATCATAAAACACAACGAAAAAAAGGAAAGCAATCTAACAAAAATTAGGCAAAAGATTTAAACAGACATTTTTCCAAAGAGGGAAATACAAAGGCAAAAAAGCACATGAAAAAAATGTTTGATATCACTAGCTATTGTGGAAATGCAAACCAAAACTTCAATGAGATATCATCTCACACCTCACACACAGAAGACTACAAGTGCTGGAGAGGATGAGAAAAAAGGAATACTTCACTGTTGGTGGGAATGTAGAATGGTGCAGCCTCTGTGGAAGACAGTTTGGTGGTTCCTCGGAAGCTAAATATAGAACTGCCGAATGATCTGGCAATCCCTCTACTAGGATTATTTCCAGAAGAACTGAAAACAGGTATGTAAAACAGACATTTGCACACTGACGTTCATAGCAGCATTATTCACAGTTGCCAAAAAATGGAACCAACTCAAGTGCCCAGAAACTGATGAATGAATTAAAAAATGTGGTATATACATTATGATGGAATGCTATGCTGCTATAAGAAGAAATGAAATTGGGATGCATAAGACAACATAGATGAACCTTGAAGACATTATGCTGAGTGAAATAAGCCAGACACAAATTGACAAATATTGTATGGCCTCAGTTATATGAACTAAATATGAAGAATTAACATGTGGAGTTAAAACTTAAAGTATAGGTTACCAGGAGATAGGTTGGGGGCTGAGAAGGGGTACTGATGCTTAATTTATGTAGAATTTTTTATTAGTTTGACCACAAAACTGTAGAAATGGATAAAGTTGATGGTTACACATTATAGTAAGTATAGCTAACACGACTGGTTTATAAATGGAATTGTGGATGAAAGGGGTAGTTTAGGGATGTAAAGGTCAATTGAAAGAAAGTTCGAGAATAATCTGGGGACTGAATAACATAGTGGACCCGGCGGTAGATGAGGATTGTGGTTAATAGTACAAATACAAGAAAGTTCTTCTATGAACTAGAACAAATGTATGTCACTATTTTAAGGTGGTAAGCATATGGTGATGCATGGGAAAAACACAATTAATGTAACTTATGAAAATAGTTAACAGCAATATAATAATATTCCTGCATCAATTTCAAAGAAGTTACTATTTCAATGCTAAGTGTCAATAATAGGGGGATATGGAAGTTTTTCTTTTTGACTAAGGAAAATGTTCAAAAAGTTACTGAAGTAATGACTGTACAATTCTGTGATGAAAGTGAGAGCCACTGACTGTCATTTTGGACGGATTGTACATGGCAGTGAATCATGTGGTGGATGATGGACTGTGTTTAACTAGTACAAATATGAGAGCGTTCTCACATGAACTATAACAGGTGTACAATGCTAATACATGGTGTTAATAATAGGGAGGTGTATGGAAAATATACCAAATATAAGCTATGGACCACAGCTAGTAGTAATAGTCTGATGATGTTCTTCCATAATCTAAAAAATGTTCCACAACAATGCACAATGTTGGGGGAGGTGTGATATATGGGAATTCTGCACATTACATATGTTTTTTTGTAAGCTCACAACTTTATATATATATATGAAATGGGTCGGCTTTCATAATGGGGATTTATTAGATTAAAAGCTAAGCTGAGAAAAATATACAAATCAAGGCATCAGGCAAAGCTCTCTCTCCAAAGGTTGGCTGCTGGTGATCCTGGACTCCTGCCACATTGCAAGGCACAATGGCAGCTTTCCCAATGTCTGCCTTCTCCTCCAGGCTGACTTTCTCCCCAAGCTCAGCTGTGGGCAATCAGGCACATGGCAGGGCATTACAGCAGCATCAGCTCATCTCTCCCCTCTCCTCTGGGCCTCGTTGCTAGTTCTGCTTCTGACTGCTCTGCTTGTGGCTTTTCTCTCTCCTGGGCCATTGATTTCAACCTCTTGAGGCTTCTCTCTCTCGCTGTGGCTTTTTTCCTCTGTCTGTGGCTTTTTTACCCTCTGTTTATAAAGGACTCCAGTAAGAGGATTAAGACCTATTGTGGGCCATGGCCTACTGAAGTGTGGCTTACTGAAGTGATCTAATCAAAAGGAAGACCCCTCAACTGAACCTAATCAAAAGGTCCCATCTACAATAGGTTTTACATGCACAGGAATGATAAGCTCTAAGGACATGATCTTCTTTGTTTCACCTAGCTTCAAATTGTCACTTTCTTCCATCCTCTGGACACCAGAAAGACATGTTCCGTCCATACATAAATATATTCATTCCATCACAATATTTTTAAAGTCTTAAATCATTTCAGTAATAATTCTAAGTACAAAATTTCATTAAAAAATCATTTACAGGCATCTATTCTGTCCTGGGGCAAAACTCCTCTCTGGCTGTGTACCTTTGAAACCTCCAAAACAAGTATACAAAGGAGGGACATCATAGTCATTTCTCCCATTGCCAGAAGGAGAAATTGGAAGGAAAACAGGAGTCATATGTCCCAAACAGTTCTGAAAACCTGCAAGGCATTTGCCATCAGATTTCAAAGTCTGAGAGTCATCTATAGAATGATGGTTTCTTCTCTTTGGGGCTCAGAACAGCAGCCCCAACCTTTCCAAGGGCTTACCCAATTGCCATGTTCTTGGCTCCATCCTCCTCAAGCCTCTGGCTGGATACCAAACTCTAGGCGCCACCCTTGGAGGCCATTGGAGTGATGGCCAGACTCTCCCAATCTCCAGGGCACAGGCAAAACCCCCTCAGAACAGTGGGGATGGTGACCAAACTCTCCCAAGCCCCCCAGAATGTGCTTCACCGCTGAAGCCTGGGGCAGCCACACTCTTCCTGAACAATGGGGTGGAAGACCCACCATCTCCAAGTGCTGAGACATACTTATTCTTTCCACACACGTTTGGTGTCTCTCTTGTGGCCCAAGAAGATGTTTTTAGTCCAGACTTCAGCTTCCATGGTTCTGCCTTTAAGTAATTTTTCCTTCAATTTCTCCCTTTTCTGTCCTTTTTAGTCTAGGCTGGCAGACGTTCCATTCATACAGATCTCACAAAAAGCTTGTTGGTTTCACATACAGTTCATGGGGTCCCAGCCATCAGACAATAAGACTTTCCACACATCCTTTCTGGATAACTGCATTTCCAATTCCGACATATACTGAAATGACTGGCTGATTCCAAATTCAAAACTTTCACATGTTTAAAAGACCTAACTTCCAAGGTTTCTTCCCTCTTCTGAACACAAGGGCCACAATTCCAATATGATTTAGCCCTCAGAAGTTTCTATTGTATTTTTTGTTCTTTTTTCTTTTCTTTTCTGTGTGTGTTCTCCTCAATTACATGGTAGTGCTCTGTGAGAGAAGGGCTATTATGAGGATTCTTATTTGTATTTATCACTAATGTTTTTTTCGTGTATGGTGTGACTAAAATGATGACATGTATTTTCATCGTTAAGTGTTCTACACATGCACAAATATACAAGTGTTTGTTGATTTGGAACAAGCTTCAGTGAATAGATTCATTTTTGGGGGAATGAGGTGGGGCAGCAATGAATAGAAATTTTAGTAATTGTGAAAAGAATATATGCAATAAAAAACTCTTTGGGTTGTTAAAAAAAAAACACAACTTTCACATGGGGAACTCTGGGGATTCACTTTCTGAAAGGCTGGAATTTCCCAACTCATGAATATCTAGTTTCTTTGTGCCCAGGAGTGCAGTTCTCAGCTTATAATTTTCCTCTCAAAATTTTAATATAAGCTACAAGGAAAAGCCAGGCTGAGATTTCCACATTTAGTTTGGAAATCTCAGCTAAATATGCAAGCTCATGACTTTTAAATTCTGTCTTCCGTCAAATATCAGGAGTCAATTTTGCCGAGTTCTCAGACACTTTAAAACAAGGATTGCCTTTCTTCCAGTTTTCAATGACACATTCATCATTTCTATCTAAGGCCTCTTTGGAATTATCTTTAGAATCCACATTACTACCATCTCTTCAAAGCAATTGAGGCATTTTCTACAAGCATCTCACCAATCTTGCCAAATCTTTCCCTTTCCCATTTATAAAACTGTTCCAATATTTTTGGTAATTGCATAGCAGCATGCACTCCATTTTCCTGGTATTAATTTCTGTTTTCGTTTGCTAAAAGCTGCTAGGAGCAATATACTAGAAATGGGTTGGCTTTTATAATGGGAATTTATTAGGTTAAAAGCTTACAGTTCCAAGGCTGGGAAAAATGTACAAGTCAAGGCATCTGGCAAAGCTCTCTCCCCAAAGGTCGGCTGCTGACAGTCCTCGACTCCTAACACGTGGCAAGGTACAATGCAGCTCTGCCAGTCTCTGCCTTCTCTTCCAGGCTCACTTTCCCCCAAGCTCGGCTTTGGGTGATCAAGCACATGGCAGGTATAATGGTGGAATTGGTTCATCTCTCTGCTCTCCTCCAAGGCTCATTGCTCATTCTGCTAAGGGGTGCTCCATCTGTGGCTTTTCTCTCAACGGGATTTGTTGATTTCAATTTCTGGAGGGTTCTGTCTGTCACTGTGTTTTCTTCCTGTGTCTATGACTTTTCTATTCTTCTGTTTATACAAGACACCAGTAAGAGGATTAAGACCTGCCAAGGGCCATGCCCCACTGAAGTGAGCTAATTAAAAGGAAGGCCCCTGAGTGAATCTAATAAAAAGGTCTCATCTATGATAGGTTTTCTATGCAGAGGAATGGATTCATTCTAAAGTAATAATCTCCTGAATCCACCCAGCTTCAAACTGTCACACCATCTCAGTTAATGAACCATCCTGCAGTATACTGGTAAATAGGTAACATCCTGCTGTGCACATGTTGTGGGGTGGAGGATGGAGGGTGCAGAGGCCTGGTTTTCAGACTTTGCAGCTTTCCATTATAGCTGGTTTCACACTTTGAGGTCAGTGAGTGCAGGCTGAGGAAGAGTTGGCCTCAATCTGCTCTTGTAAGCAGTTGTATGCTGCCTCCTACAGATACCTGGCTCTAACATTTACCCAGTGATTACAGGAGAAAACTGAGATTCACCTGGAATTCTCTCTTATTCTTTGCTCACTTCCAGGACATTAGCATGTCCAGGCAATTTGACATTTGATATAAATCCTGAAACCATTTTGCCATTTTTCTATTTAGTCTTTATATGGCTTATGCCTTTTTTTGGTCCCTCAATTCTTCTGTTAATGTTATATTTATTTGATTTTTTGTATTGCACCTTATTGAGTGACTTTTTTTTTCTATCTGGATATATTTTTCATCTGTTTTCCTTTTGATTACCATGGGGTTAAATTTGTCATCCTATATATAGAGAGAAATCATATTTGGTCCGATATCAACTTAAATTCAACAGACACACATATAATTTTCCTATACTCCTCTGTCCCCACCTTTTGTTATACTGTTATCATTTATATCTTTGTATGTTGTATGTCCAAAACCATAGATTGACCATTAATTTCTGTGCATTTGCATTTTAGCACCTGTAGGAAGTAAGAAGTGAACTTACCTACCATACAATACATTACAATAGTACTGATATTTGTAATTACCCAAATGGTTACCTTTAGCAAGGGTGTTTATTTCTTCATGCCCCTTTAAACCACTGTTTAGTATCCTTTCCTTTCAGTCTGAAAAACTCCCTTTAGCATTGCTTGTAGGGCAGGTCTAGTGCTGATGAACTCCCCCTGCTTTTATTTATCTGGGAATATCTTTTTTTTTTTTATTATGGGTAAAAATAAAAATTCTCACAATACATACAAACATTTGCAAAATGATATATAAATATATATGCATATATGTGTATTTGCTTACAAAAATGTTATTTATATATATATATACTTACATTTTAAGAGGTGCTTAGATTACCCAAAATATTACACGGAACCCACTGGGATTCCCTTGTTGCCCACTTCCCAATATCTGGGAATATCTTAATCTCTCCCTCATTTTAAAAAGAAAAGCTTCCCAGTTACAAAATTCATGGTTGGCAGTTGTTTTCTTTCAGCACTTTAAGTATTTCAACTCACTGACTTCTTGGCTCCATGGTTTCTGATGAGAAATCAGCACTCAATTTAATTGGGACTCTCTTGTGTGTATCGTATTGCTCTTCTCTGTCAGCTTTCAGAACTCTCTCCTTGTCCTTTGCATTTGATGGTGTGATTAATATATGACGGGTGTATTTTTCTTCATGTTTATCCCGTTTGGTGTTCTCTAGGTTTCTTGGATGTACAGATTCATGTCTTTTGCTAAGTTTGGGAAATTCTCTGTCATTATTTCTTTGAATATTCCTTCTTCCCCTTTCTCTCATTCTTCTTCTGGGACTACCAAAATGTGTACATTGTTATGTTTGATGGTGTCCCAGAGATGTCTTAGGATATTCTTGTTTTATATAATTATTTCTTCTTTCTACTCCTCAACCTGACTCATTTCAAATGTCTTGTCTTTGAGTTGACTGATTCTTCCTTCTTCCAGCTCCAGTGTTCTCTTGAAACCCTCCTGGGAAATGTTCATTTAGGTTATTGTGGACTTCAACTCCAGTAATTCTGTTTTGTTCCTCTTTAAAATTCCTATCTCTTTACTAAGATGCTCATATTGCTCATTCATTGTTTTCCTGATATCCTTTTGCTTTTTCTCTGCATTTCCCTTCATCTCCTTAAGCATTTTTGAATTTTTTTTTTTAATGTTTAGTTTTTGGTTTTTTTAAAAAAGATTTATTTATTTACTTATTTTTCCTTTATTTATCCTCCCCCCCCCCAGATGGTTCTCTTATCTGTCTGCTCATTGTTTGCTCACCTTCTCCAGGAGGCACCAGGAACTAAACCTGTGACCTCCTACATGAGAGACTAGTGCCCAACAGCTGGCTTGTGCGTCTAGCTATTTGCGGTGGGGGTAGCATCAAGCTTGTTGCGGTGGGGGCAGCGTCTAGCTCATTGCAGCAGGAGATGGCATCTGCTCATCTTCTTTTAGGAGGCACCGGGACCAGAACCAGGGACCTCCCATGTGGTAGGTGGGCACCCAACTGGTTAAGCCACATCCACTTCCCTGAAATCATTTTTACAGGCTTTGTTCAGTATGTCCACACTCCTAACACCACACTTATTTGTTGGTCTTTTCTGGATTTCCATCCTCTCCCTTTGGATGGACCACCATTTCCTGTATCTTTGTTTGTTTTGTACTCTTTCATTGCAAACTGTACATTTTAATATTTTAAAATGTTACCTCTGGGATTTAGTCCCTAAGATGTCTGTTTCTTGATTTTGTAACCAGCTGATGATAAGACAGTGAGTTACTTGAAGTACAGACCTCTTATCAGGAGGTCTGACCAAGGCAAATGCACTGTGTAGGGTTTTCCCTCTCTTTTTGGGTCTCTTTCTTGACCCAGGTTTTGGCTTGTTAATTGTTTTGGAGTTCCCTTGTTTATATGACTTTAGTTGTTCCCTGTGTTTCCCAGGAGACAGACCTCCCTCTCTTGGGTATTTGAAGCAGGCAGACCTTTACCCCAGATCGTCTGCCTCTATGGATTCTTACAGTCCTTGGTTTTCTCAAGCTGTTTTTGTCTGGAAGAGTCGCATGTTGGAGAAGACTTTCCCAAGTGAGATTTTCCCAGCTGAGTGACGGTCTTCCCTTGCCATGAAGGGGACACAGTTCAGCTCCAAAATGCCCCTGGGAGAGGATTAGGAGGGGCACCAAGAGTGTCTTTCATGTCTCCCCAAATCTGAGCTTTCATGGCCTGTTCAGCAAACGCAGCCCTTCAATTAACTCTCCCACATAGCCCTGAGGAATTGTAGTGTCTTTCAATCTCCTCTGCCACTGCAGCTTTTGTCTGGGCTGGGTGGAAAATATGTTGGCCCTCAGAGCTGGGCTCCAAGTGGTCCAAACTCGCTTATCAAAAGCCATGATTGGTGATCAGCTGTGCCCAACCCTGCTCTTGGGGAAGAGGACTTTGACATCAATTTCTTTCACCAGCAAGCTATCCAGAGGTTGGAACCCATGGTGGCCTGCCATGAGAGTGAGGCATGGGAGCTGGTAGCTGCTACATTAAGAGGGTAATTTTCTGTTCTTTGCCATAATTTAACAGCCTCTTTCACTCTTCACTGGGTGCTGTACAATGTTCTGGCCTCCAGAATTTCAAAATAGTTGTTGCATACAGTTAATGCCTATTTAATGGTTGTTCTGATGGAAGGACTGACTTCTAGAACTCTCTATTCTGCCATCTTCCCATAATCCCCTCCTTTACAATTTACCTTTTGTGTATGTTTCTGGAGAGAGTTTCCACAGCAAGATTTTTCGGACATTGATAGTGGTGCATTTTGTAGCTCACACCCATTGGGGCTTATCTGATGATTCACCTGTTGGCTTGAAGCAGCAGCTGGGCCTGCAGTTTCTCTGTCTTCCTTGGATCCTCCTCCAGCTTTGCTGTCTTTTGGCCAGGAGTCTGTGTTTAGCTGTTTGAAGAAGGGTGCTGCATTCTTCAAGCTATCTTCATCGCCAAGGGTAGAAGCCACAAGAAAAGACATTTATATTGGTTTGTCCTTATGTGGCTCCGGATCATGGTTGTGGGTTTTGTCTTGTTCGTGACCTTCCCTTCCTCAGTTCAGGTGATGTTAGCATTAAAGAAATTGCTCTACAACCCTTTACAACCCTCTACAATTACATAAGGTTAATTCTCTTTAAGAAATCTTTCCATATAACTATTTAATCTATCATCTACCTGTCTATGTAATCCCCTACATTTTCTTCTTCCCTGCTTGATCCCTGACTATATAGGCAAGAAGACTAAACGATAATAAGCCTCATTATTCCACCTGCTTTGAGAGTGGGGTAGTTTACCTTGGTGCTAATATCTTGTACAGGATCCCATTTTAACTCCATCTTTTAAAATTTCTTTGTTGTTAAGTTCAACATGACTGAATCAAGGATGAACAAATACCATTTTTTACAGTGAGTGATGTTTGAAATCTACATCCTTATGTTCTTTTTCAATTTAATAAATGGTACTTTTTGTTGGAAGGAGTAACATATCACTACAAGGCATAACTAGAAATTTCCTCAGCATTAATGAATCAGTGAAGTTCAAGAAATTGACTAATCTATATATACTATTTTAATACACTAAATATTTGGAAGTTAATAAAAATATAATATTGCTAAATGTAAATCTTTGTGTGAACATTAAAGAAAATCTGCACAGTATTTTGTTGTTCTTATACTGCTTGTAAAGCATTGAATGTGCAAGGGTCCTTAACTAGTAATCTTACCTTCCTGCTTGCCTGCTGTGCTCCAGCATTAAACCTGGAGATTATTACCACACAAGCATGCTTCAGCAGTTCCAACAATTGTATCGGGCCAATTCCATGTAATAACTACTTGTGATTTATATGTGGGTATCTGTCTGTGTGAGTGTATGAATTCTTCACTAAAAGCTTTTCTGGTTGAAACCTGACTGATATAGATATTGGTACTGAGGGTAGTTCCAGAAGAACAAACTATTAAGGATGTATTCTCTGAATTGTTTCTGGGTTTTCTGGAATATGTTCTTTTAATCTGCTTAGGTTTAAAGGCTTTCATGACCCTGATTCCAGCACTAAAGTAAGTGCTGGTTGTGTTGATAAAAAGTGGCAAAAGTGTTACACAAAATTTCATCTTTAGTATCCATTGTCAAGGGCTAGTAAAAATAAGGCCCTGGATGACCAAGTATATGCAACATTGTAATATTTTAATCCAAATTGGGGGTATAACAGAGTTGGACAGTTGTTTCTAAATCTTTTAGAAAGCTTGGAGAAAGAAAATGATGGGTTTAGGGCCTTTCTTTTACCATTTCAAGTGCCAAAGAATGGACATAAAAGTTTCTAGGATTGCACTGAAAGAAACAATTATCACTTAATAGCCACAGGACAGAAATTTGAGGAAACAAAATCAAAGTTCGATCCTCAGTAGCTGAATTACAACTCAAATTGAATTCCAACCTCAAAGGGTCATCTGGACAAGGTTAAGAATCTCAGTGGCTAGCAAAAACGTTGGAGACCCACAGAACTTGAAGTGAGGAAAGAATTACAGAGATGCTCAACAGAGGGTAAGACCCCCAGGGGCCCCAAGAAGGCCATTGGGTCCCCAGCAATGTGCTTACTGTAGGGAAGAGGGACCCTGGAACTGGGAATGCCCAAGTCTCACCAGGGAGGGAGGGGCTAGGACATCCCACCCTGGGGCCCAACTCCCACAGTAAACAGGGGATGAAGACAAAGACCTAGAGTGATGGGGTCTGGAGGCACCTTCCACTGCTAAGAGAAACTTGGATCTCATTCCAAGTGGGTAAAAGATTAGTTGACTTCTTGGTAGACACTGGAGCCACTTATTCAATCTTAGACCAGAGACTAGAAAGTGATGATTCAGCCCTTATTATTGGTGTTTTGAGAACTAAAAGCCTTAAACCAATCTTAAGACCACTGCAGTGTCAATTTGGGAAGACTCAACTAACTTATAAATTCCTCTACATGCCTGAGTGCCCATTCCCCTCCTTGGCCAAGACTTACTCTCCAAATTGCAAGCTTCTCTTCCATTTTCACTTAATGAAGTGAACATATAGGTCCCAGCTGTCCATGCCTGTGCCCTCTAAACAACCCTGTTAGGCCTGGCTAAAAATACCAAGAATTTTGGAGTTACCAGAAAATAAATAAAGCAGCAAGTACCAGCCAAGGTATGGGCTATTGGGGGACCCCCAAGATGGGCAGTTGGAGCATGGGAAGTCAAGCAATTGCAGGCTAATGGACTCTTTGTAACATGCCAGCCTCTCCAGACCAGTGACCCAGAAGAAAGGAATGTCTAACCAACAGTATCTACATTGCATGGATCTCACTTTTCACCAGAAAAACACTAATGCCTCCACTTGCCAGCAGGAAGCAGTTAAAAGTGGTCTTCTACCCTTTCCTCAAGATTGGTGAATGATCCTATTCCAGGGGAGGATTGAACCACAGCAATTGAAATCCAGCCCCACCTTGGTTTCTCCTAACACCAGGGTCTTAATTGAGCCAGTTGTCTCCTCCATAAACTAATGTTAAAAGGGTTTTAGTTGCTTAGTTGATAAACAAAAGTGCCCAGTTTGTTTTGAAGCAAAAATGAAGCCTGAAACTGTAACTGAGAGTAAGAATTTACAAATAATTATGATTATTGGAACACTATATAAATGCTTTTTCTTAATTTTCCAGCATATTAAAAATAACCAAAAGTTAATACCTGAAATTACTAAAACTCACTAAACTGACCTTACCTTTGTTTATGGTTATTTAAAAACTAAGCTCACCTTTGTATATACTTAACTATTGTGAGGGCAATTCTAGACTGAACTTACACTTGCTTATGGTTATTTCAAAACTAGCTTCACCCTTGTGTATACTTGCCATTGTGATGGTAACCGCTCTCCCTTCCCCTGTTTGAATCCATAAAAACTTTTGCTCCCTGGTTCGGGGAAGGCAGGTTTGATACACCATTGTCTCCTGTCCTTCCGCTGGCATTAATAAACCTGCTTTCTCCATTTCTGAAAAAAAAAAAAAAACTTAGTCGCAAGGAATGTGATACTGAAAAGTAGAATGAGAAGATATAGGCAGATTCCAATAAGGCTGCATGCTTTGAAATTATTCTGAGAATTTTCTTCGCACGTGAAGCATCCCGTCCACTCCACCAGAGGAGCTTGTTTATACGTTGCCTGAAAACCTGAATGGTGTCACTTGAAATATTTTCCATGGCACTGATATTCCTCCTCATGAGCTATCATCACCACATCTCATTGCTTCTTAACCTATACCTAGACTCAAGTTCCCACAAGCCCAAAGAACTGAGGTAAAAAGGACGACCAGTGAGATGTTACAATAGTCACAAAAACAACTGCCAAAAATGTTCCAAAGTCTGATTCAGTGAGTGGCTGAATTACAAAATAAGTGAAATTCCAACCTCAAAGAGTCTCCTGGTCAATGATAAAACTGGTTAGGAAGGAATGGGATACAGCACACGAACTGTGAGGAGGAGTAATATTCACCAAAGAACTGCATGACTTCCAGTATGTATAGACAGTAACTTTGGAGAATATGTGTGAGAATGATTGGCTCTAAAGGCTACAGTATGAAGATGGAAGCAATATAATGTTGCATCTGCTTAAGATTATTGCTGTAAAAGCTTGTGTGCAGACTTAACTTGGCATTTCTCCTGATATATATACCTGGAGGAGCAATTGCTGAATCATATGGTACCAATATGTTTACTTCATTAAGAAACTGGCAGACTCTACTCAAAGGGGCTCTATTGTTCTGCATTCCCAGCAGCAATGTATAAGGGATCCAATTTCTCCACATATTTATCAACACTGTCTCTTTAATTATACCTATCCTAATCAGTAAAAAATGGTATCTCATACCAGCGTTTGATTGAATAATCAGAAGATGAAGGCTTAAAGGGGCACAAAAAGAATCTGCCAACAAAATGAGCCAAAAATGGAGGGCTGTCACAGTAGAGCACACTGCACACTGGCACAGCCTTGAAAGACAATTGTGATGAGAAGTCCTTCTAAAGGGAAGAACTATGAGCAGGGCACCTGTTTGTTCATTCTGCCATAAATACAGATGGCCAGAGGTGTGAGTGCATATCCATGCATAGGCTGTGCCAATTGATTGGCTGAAAGTCCAGGTTCATAGAAGAAGCATGAGTGAAAATTTATGTCAAGTAGGTATGGGGAAGAGGTCTGTGGATAGACTTATCCAAATGGGCATATAAGGTGCAGATATTTGTATCTCATGAGAATGTTCACCAAAGGGTATCTTCATCAGAGAGGTATAAATAAATAGACAGGGTACCCATTCTCTAGGTAGTAATCAGTCCATTTCCCCAGCCTCTCCTGTCATAACTGAATGTGTTAAAGAAAAAAGTGACCATGGTGTAAGTGGTGGCAGGGATGAAGCTTACACATGGGCTCAGCATCACGGATTTCCACTCACACAAACTGATCTCACTACAGTCACTGCTGACTGTGCAATCTACCAGCAGCAGAGACCAACACTGGCATAATATGGCACCATTCTCCAGAGTAATCAACCAGCAACAAGGTGATTATAGTGGACCACATCCATCATGGAAGGCACAGCACTTTGTCCTTACTCAAATAGACAATACTGATATGGATTTTCCTTACCTACACGTTTTGTTTTGAGTAAACTAATATTTGGGAACTTAGAAATTGACTTATCCACCACCATGGTATTCCATGCAACATCACTTCAATACAAGGAACTTGTTCAGAGGATATGAAATGCAGCAATGGGCCCCTGCTCATGAAATTCACTGGTTCTCATACCTTCCAAGGGTTGCTATAACAAAATACCACAAACTAGGTGGCTGAAAGCAACAGAAATTGATCATCTCACATTTCTGGAGGCTAGAGGTCTGAAGTTTAATGTAGAATAGGCCATGTTTCTTCTGAAACCTGTACAGCAGATCAGTCCTTGCTTCTTTCTACCTTCTGTCTTCAAATGGCCTACTTCTCCAGTGTCTCCCTCTTCTTCTCTTCTTAAAAGGACATCAGTCTTATTGGAATAGGGTTTACCCAAATGCAGTTTGGCCTCATCTTAATTGATCACAATTTCAAAGATCCTACTTGCAAATAAGGTCATATATATGGGATGGGGGCATAGGACTTCGACATTACTTCGGGGCGCAGACCATCCATCACTTTATAAAACTTGTCTTACTATATTTCCCTTTACCATGAAATAGCTGCATCAGTGGAATAATGCAAGGACCTTTGAAGACTCAGGGTTCTAGCTTAATGCCAATAACTTCAGGGACTGCAGAATTATCTCTGTCCCAGGATCCAATATGTGGTGTTATTTCTCCCATAGCCAGGACACATACTACCAGTAATCAAAGGGTGACAACGAGAATTCATTCTTTCATTATTACCCCTAGTAATTCAGTAAGAAGAATTTTGCTTCCCATCCCTATGACTTTATACTCTGCTGTAGTAGATGCCTTATGTACAAAGAGAGACAAGCTTTCAACAGGGAACACAAGAATGATTAAATGAACAGGCAACAAAAGAGGGTTACTATACTGGCTGGAGTGACTGATCCTGAATATGAAAGGGAAATTGGGTTTCTAGTACACAAGGTGCTAAAGATCGTAGGTCCAAAAAGTCTAGAGTGCTTCTTAGTATTCTTATGTATTGTAATTAAAATCAATGGAAAATTTCAACACTCCATAGAAGCAGGGGGTATAATGGCTCAGACCCTTAAGGTATGAAGTTTTGAGTCCTCACACTACACACAAACCACGGACAAAGGCTATATGGAATGCATAGTGAAATATGGCAGTTATAAGCTTCATATATGCGATGAAGTGCATTAAACAAGTGGTAATAATATTTAACCTGAGGAGTTAAAATCTCTCACCTCAGAAGGGAAAATGAGCAAACAAACAACAAAGTATATATTCAATGGAAAATCTTAGGGCAAGAGCCCAGCTTTTACTGGCAGACAATCACAAAATTAAAATGCTTCACTGCTTTTCCTTAGTTTCTGGAAGGCCATTCCATTGACTGACATTTTAGGAAGCTTCAACAATGACTGATTCCACTGTAGACAACAAAAAACTTGTTCTTCTATCTCACTGGTCTTTGTGATAACACGGTTATTTGTTTTTCATGTCATTATGTTTGTTGAGAAGGTGGTGGGTATCTATTTTTTCTAGTACCTTCTCAAGGTCCTGAATTAAGACTTGTCTTTTAAATCTGAAAATAAAGAGATATTTCATTAATCAAAAGATATCTAAACAGCTATGGTTTGGAAGACACTCTGGGGATTACAAAAGGTTGCCATATACTTGGGAATATAGAATATAAAATACATCCTCATGGCAATATATACTCCAGGAAATATCGAGAATGTGAATTGAGAGCCCAAGCTCACCTAAGTGTATGATGAGCCTGGACAAATTGTTGAGAAATACATACCAAATTAAATACCTGTGGAGACAACATCAACTATGATTTAGGGCCAGGGTTTGAGATACGAAAGCAGGGCCTCTTCTCCCCCCTACCCCCCATCCTCTACAGGGTGGTAATGCTTAACAGAAAATTAAAGATTTCCTCTTTACATCTACCTTGCAGCTTCCTTGATAGTAAATTCAACAAATTGCTTCTTGACTTCTGGAGGTCCTTGCACTTCTTCAAGCAAAATGAAGATTCTTTCAAACTCTGAAAATATTTTTTAAAAAAAACTTGGGTACTTCTAAAATATGAAGAGGAAATAGAACTCAATGTATCTACTTCCTCAGCAACCGTTTTTCATGACTAGAAAAATGAAACTCTATTACCTATAGTTTGTATTTTAAACAATTAAATCAAGAAACTGACACATAGTTTAAGGAAAATATTATGAAAACTGACCAAATAAAAAAGAAAGAAAAAGAGTGTATAGGGAAATTTTGGTCAAAGTAAAAAGGAGATATCTTCAATTATGTGAAAATCCAATTTTACCAAAGATGCATCTCAAGTGGTTCTTAATCATTAAATTGGAGTGAGATCCCATCCTTTTATTGATAGATGTTCTTTTAATACTTACTTCGTCCAAACTTTCGAACTTCCTTCATTAATTGGTATTTTATATCATCATTGATTTTCTTTGCCATCGCAGGACTTATAGGCAATGCATTTGGCATGGATTGTCTAGAAGACATTGCTGTGACATTTGTGTCATTCAAAAAGACATTGCAGTTTACGGCTCCTCCTGAACATGCATTATTACCAATTTTGTAATTCATTCCATATTTCTTGAAAAATGTTACATCATTAGACAAAGAATCCAGCTTTTTGGGTGAAATACCATCTCCTGCCATGTTAATAAGTTCTGGAGGAACATATTTTGACAAGAAGCCTTCTGTTGGTGTTTGACCATTTTCCATCTTCTCCTGAGCATCTTGAATGAGAGTACCATCTGGAAAGCAAGTAAAGAGGTTGAGCTATGAGGTCGGTGCATTTCCTCTTCCTCACAAGTACATCCCCAGGCTCATTAGTTTTGAAGAAATGATTTCATAAAAACTAGGAGGTACTAGGTAGAAATCTCAGACCCCTAAAATTGAGCTCAGAAATAACAGTAAAATGAAACTAGCATCTTACATTATTGACAGTATGAATAGATCTGGAAAATGTAAAGTAAGACAGCATAACTAATAATCAATCATTTACAGATCCTTGTTACTCATGATTTTGTGTTGTTGTATTGCCCCTTACAAGTGACAAAGCTCCAAAATCACATGATGTCACATGAGTTACTTTTTACTCCAAGTCTAACACTGCTACACCTCCTATTCAACCTCTTCTGTGCCACACATTATGCCAGGAAAAGGGATCAGCATTGAAGGATACAGAAAGAAACTTTCCCTATCCTTATGGACCGCACAAACTCTTCAGAAATTCAAAGTATAAAGTTCACCTTAGGCAAAAAAAAAAAATTACATTTTGAGTTCACCATACCAAGGAACCTGGAAAGAAGCAGAAAGTGGATTGCTTAGGAGAAGGAGCTTCAATATACAATGAATATAGATATGACATTTCTGAGTAGGGGTCTTCTGAGAAGTGCCCTGGAAGAGAAGAATCAACCACGTGAAGATCCAGAGGAAGTGTTCTAGGCTGAAGTAAGGGCAAATCCAGAAGCCATGATGAGGAAGGAACCTGGAACTAAAGAGTAAAGGACTGAAGGCAGAGAAAGCAAGGAAGAGACTGAATGCAGATATTTTAGGAGAGGATGGCAGGAGCTAGGTATGCAGCACCTTGTAGACAATAGTCAACAAGGAATTCTGATTCTATTCTGAGTGCAGATGAACGTTCACGGGGATTTTCAAGACAATCATGACCTAATACAAGTTACGTGTTGTCATGATCACTGTGGTTTCAGAGTTAAAGAAAATGACTTAAATGGCAGCCAAATGGGAAACAGGGAGATTAATCTGCTAAAGAGTTTTAGTAGTAAGTGAGTGACAGATCATAGCAGCATGGTCATGAGAAATGTAGAGAAAGAGTAGATTTAAGGATTTATATCAGACATCAAGTTGCCTGGACATGCTAATGCCCTGCATGTGTGCAAAGAATAAAAGAGAATTCCAGGTGATACTCAGGTTTACCAAGGAAACACTGGGTAAATGTTAGAACCAGGTGTCTATAGGAAGTGGCATGTAACTGCTCACAAGAACAGATTGCCCCAGGGATGAGACTCCCTGGCACTGAGGGATTACTACCAAGCGCCAGCTAGCAATGCAACTGGAAAAAGACCTTGACCAAAAGGGGGAAAGGGTAAAGATAAATGAGTTTATCTGGCCAAGTGACTTGAAAGTGAGTCTGGAGGTCATTCCAGAGGTTACGCTTATGGGATCTCAGCAGGATCTCTTTGACTACCAAATTAGACACTACCCCAAATAGCGGGGCTCCTGAAGGCTCTGGAGACACCCAGGCACTATGGTCAGGGCAGATAGCTCATGAGTTTGGTGCCTTGCCAGTGGGCCCTACTTTGGGGTTTGTGCTCCCCGGTGTGACAGGATTGGACTCATTGTGGTTTCCCTACACATGGCTCTTCTGTCCCTTCTATTTGAACCTATAGTTGGTGCAGGAGTTGGTAGGTTTATGTCCAAGAGACTTGAATCTTTGGGCTGTCTATGTGCCAGTTGGGCCCTGAGCCTCAACGGAGTTGCAGCACCTACTCTTCACTTCATTAGACTTACCCAGGACAAGTAGCAAGGAGGTGAGATAGACAACTACCATACCAGTCTACAACTGCAAGCAAGAGAGTCTCATCCATCGGCTGTATGGGACTGAAGTCCCCTCTCAGTTAGAGGTATAGTGGGCATCACCATCCCAGAATCCTCAGGATTGGAGAATGAACAATGGACTAGAGTAGACTTCCTGGTATTCTACTATAGACTTATTGTGATTCTAGCAATGGAAGAACTTTTATAACTGATTTGGAGGCAGTGGCCAGTGGAGGTTCTGAGGGAAGGGAGAGGGGGCATTTTTGAGACTTGGGAATTTTCCTGAATGACATTGCAATGATAGATACAAGCCATTATATATCTTATCATAACTTACAAAATTGTGCGGGAGAGAGTGTAAACTATAATGTAAAATATAATCCACACTTAGTGGCAATGTTACAAAATGTGTTCATCAATTGTAACAAATGTACCACACTAACGAAGGATGCTATTAATGTGGGAAAATGTGGGAGGAGTAGGGAGCAGGTTATATGGGAATCCCCTATATTTTCTACTTGCAAACATGCTCGTATTTCTCCATCCCTCAAAGACATAAATACCATCTTCCACTGAATTGGATGAGCCCCAAACACAGGGTTCCCCTTGTCCTTCTTGTTTCTTTAACATCAGGGCCATATTCTGCCTTCTCTCAGATAATATAGGACTTTGGCTTCCTCCAGGACGTCTCATTTTGCTTGGAAGCCCTGTTGCAAACTTATCTGCTTCATTCTTCATATTATGCTGAAAAATATGAAAGAACATTTTCCATTAATGACAAAATCAAACCATTGAAAAATCACAAACATTCTTCTTAAGCGTATGCACACATGGATTTACAGCATTAATTTAAGTTTTATTCAGGGGCCAAGAATTTATCATTACCCAAGATGCACTCTCTTTTCAGGAAATGCAATTCAATTTTAATCTAGTCCAAGTAAAAGCAAGAGTGGGAAAATACAAAGTGTTGTCCAAGGAAATATAATAGAACCATGATTAAACAGACTTATTGGGGAATGAGTGGCTTTTTTCAATCAAAAGTACACAAACACATGGTTATCTCTTTTAGAAGTACTAATCATTCTAAGTCAATCCTTTTTTGGAGACAAAGTTCCTTGATATCTCCTTTTAGGCATTAAAGTCATCATTAACAAATATTGAGTTTGAACCTATAGTTGGTGTTGGAGTTGGTAGGTGTACGTCCAGGAGACTTGAATCTCTGGGCTGTCCATGTGCTGGCTGGGCCCTGAGCCTCAGCAGAGTTGCAGCACCTAGTCTCAAATTCATTGGACTCACCCAGGACAGCTAATGGGGAGGTGAGGATGGACAACCACCATACCATGGACTCGAGAGAGTCTACAACTGCAAACAAGAGAGTCCCATCCATCAGTCATATGGGATCAAAGTCCCCTCTCAATTAGAGGTGAAGTGGGTATCACCATCCCAGAATCCTCAAGATTGGGGAATAAAATATGGACTAGAGTGGACTTACTGGTATTGTATTATAGACTTATTGTGATTCTAGCAATGGAAGAAATTATATCATTGATGTGGAGACAGTGGCCACTGGAGGTGCTGAAGTCAGGGAGAAGGAAAAAGAGGTATAATGTGGGGGCATTTTCAGGATTTGGAATTGACCTGGATGACATTGTGGTGACAGATACAGGCCATTATATATCCTGCCATAGCCTACAGAATTGAGTGGAAGAGAGTGTAAACTACAATGTAAACTATATGCTTTGTGGCAATGCTTCAACATGTGTTCATCAATTGCAATGAATGTACCACACTAATGAAAAAAAACAAACACAACAAAAACAAATATTGATTAACACATTACAGAATGCTACATATAGATGGTGATGGCAAGATAGATAAATCCACCCACTCAGTATTCCATGAAGGTTCAAGAATGCTTACCATGGAGCCAGGTGTGGGGAATGATGTGTAAGTTTTCAAAGTTGGTGGTAGATAAGAAGAGATCGAGTGTGGTACAGGATATACCACTAACTTAAAGCTGTTATCATCCAAGGACAACCCCAAGATATGCTTCCCATTATTTGAATAAAATTGTAAAAAACTACCTTTCTGAACATTTTTCAATTCTGATCGACGAAGAGTGCAAAATGGAAGACATTATTTTCATTGAGCATTACTATGTACCAGTTATGGCTCCAAAGGGTATACATGTATTAACTCACTTGATTTTCCACAGGCTTATAAGTTATGAGAGTGTTTATATCCCATTTCTTATAAAAGAGGAAACCAAGGCCACAGAGAACTTAAAAAAAAAAACAAAAACTACAGTTAACTGAGGACTGGAGTGAGGGGGAATACAGTTAGTCTCGCTGGGTTATAGAAGATATTACTGCATGGTCTGTGCCTTAATACCACTGTTCTGCTTCACAAGTGCACATATAATCACATCTGTCTTTATGGTTGAATGGCCAATATCAGTAATTCACTCAAACGCACCCACTCACATACCACACATCACACATGAAGATTGCCCATAAGACAAAACAAATGAGGCAACATCTCACCGCACTTCATATGCAAGGGAACACTTAATCATGGAGTAAACAGAGGGCTACCGATCTGCATAACAGAAACAGGGAAAGTAGACTGATTTCAGTATTAAAGGAATTAGAAGGCAGTGGGATAGAAAACAGACATATGTGGGAATGTAAAATTGTGCATCTTCTGGGAAAAAATGTTTGGTGGTTCTCCCAGAAGTTAAACAGATAATATCCAAATGACCCAGCAATCCCACTTCTAGGGACATATGCAAAAGTATTAAAAGTAGAGATTCAAACCGATATTTGAACATCAATGCTCAAAGCAACATTTTTCATAATAGACAAAGGTGGAAGCAACCTATGTGCCCATCAACAGATAAATGGATAAAAAGTATAATACACACATACAATGGAAAATTTTTCAGCCATAAAAAGGAATGAGGTTTTTTAAAAAGTTTTTTTTTTTTTTGCTTTATTTATTTATTTATTTATTTATTTATTTATTTATTTATTTTTATTCCCTCCCTCCCCCAGATGGTTCTCTCGTCTGTCTGTCTGCTCATTGTTTGCTTGCCTTCTCCAGGAGGCACCAGGAACCAAACCTGGGACCTCCCACATGGGAAGCAAGTGCCCAAAGGCCTGAGCCACATCCACTCCCTGCAGGCTGCAGGATCTGTTGGCTTGTGGCATCTGCTCGTTTAGGCATCTGCTTGTTGCAGCAGGTGTGGTGTCTAGCTGGTTGCTGCGGTGTGGAGTCTAGCTTGTTGCGAAGGGTGCAGCATCTAGCTCGTTGCAGCGGGGTGCAGCATATAGCTCATTGCAGCAGGTGCAGGTGTCTGCTCGTCTTCTTTAGGAGGCACTGGGCCCCGAACCTGGGACCTCCCATGTGGTAGGTGGGTGCCCAACTGGTTGAGCCACATCCGCTTCCCAGGAATGAGGTTTTGATACATGTGACAACATGAGTGGCCCATGAAACCATCTTTAGGGAAGTAAGTCAGACAGAAATGGACAAATGCTGTATGTCTTCATTTACACGAAATAACTAGAATGTGCATATTCATATAGTCAGAAAGTGGATTACAGTTTACCAGGAGCCCAGGGGAGAGGTTATGGTGAGTCAATGAGTGATGGGTGCAGAGTTTCGGCTTGGGGTGATGGATAAGTTTGGTTAATGGATGTTTGTGATGAAAGCACAACTTTGTGAATGTAATTAGTGCCAATGAATTGTACGCTAGATGTGGTTAAGAAGGGAAATTTTGTGTTGTATATGTTATCAGAATAAGAAAAATTAATTGTGATGATTTTAGCTACCACGAAACTTAAGTTTGCTTATTTTTTCTTAGGAAATAAATTTAGGTCCATTTCTTTATAAAAATTAAAAAACTACTAGCGTCTAGTACATACTCAATAAATGACAGCTATTGTATCTGTTCAAACAACACATTCTATATCAGTATCCTCCCTTTTTGCATTCACCATACAGCTCCAGGTTCATTCTTTATCTTTTCAATAAACAGAAGAAGAAACTCTAATTTGTATTCTTCTCTCAAGAAGAAAATATAGAAAAATGTCAGAATTTGAGCAGAAATAAAAGCAGTTTTCCCACCTTCTTATTTTGTTTCACTCGAATACCAGAAGTGTGAAAACGTTTTGGTAGATCTGGATCAGTCTCTTGAGGTTGAGAAGCCAGCATCTTCAGATATTCGTGATAGTTACCTACTAGTGGGTCTATGACACTATGAAGGGAAATTGGTAGATCACCAGAAGAGAAACTCGTACTATGCGGTTGAAGTGTAGGATTGTTTTGCGAGGTCAGGATTATACACTGTTGTAGCAACATGTATCTAGGCACCAAATAGAGTTTAGAATCCTAAACTAGTATCATCATGCTCTAGAATCTACTATCATCTACCCTCAATTCAGTCTGTCTTAAGTCCACAGTACAGTTCTTCCTGCCTATAGGCACAAATCCCTACACTGAAAAACCGGCTTGAGAATGTGCTGGCCTGCTGTAAAACATCACCCCAACTCTCAAAACCATCACTGTTCCTTATTTGGAAGCACTAAGGCTCCATGGAGGTCCCCTGTCACCCAGAGAACCTTAGGGTGTGGGCTTTAACTTCTTTCATTATTTAAATAAATCTATAGGCTCTCTTCCTTAAAAAGTCCCCTCACACTCGAAATATTTAGGTGGTAGAACAGGACATAAGTGGACAGATGAGGCTGATTAAAATAAAAAATAAAACACAGCAAAGAGGTCTTCGAAGCAGCCACCATTATCCTAGAAATCATGTTCATGTAACTGAGGAATTCTCTATTGAACTCATCACAGTAGACAGTGGGCATATACTGTTAGGGGGTGCAGTCTCCAGAAATTGAAGACCTAGGATCTGCCACTTTCCATCTGAGTAAATGTTATAAATGCCCATTTTCATGTTCCATGTCCTTCAAATTGTCATCAAGAGCATCTACCTCCAGTGGCTATTTTAAAAATCAGATAAGCCTGGGGAGTGTAGTGTACTTGCTGATGAAACCTTGTTTCCCATTACATTAAGTCTGAGAAAAATAAACTTGTACCTTGGTAGACTTAGGGATTCAGTGAAAATAAGCTTTCTAAACATTATAGTGTTACAAAATAACTTACTCATGCAAGAGACTTGAAATTTTCATTGTCAAGCAAATGTCCTCCACAAAACCTATGCTGTATTCAGGAAAGGGAATCTTCTAAGTAACTGATCTAAAAGATGTGAATATCGTAAGAATTTATCTAAGTCTAATGTTTCAAATCCTGCTCTAAATGAAGCAAATGATTTCTGTTATACCTCAAGCTGTAACATATGCATTAAATTGGTAACCATCTTAAACTCTTAATGACGAGATCTACATTCAATTCACCTAACTGCATTACAATGTTCCCAGTGGAGAATTTCCATTAGCTGTACTTCGTTTGAATTCTAATCCATCCACAAAGTATCAAAGCCACTGGAAATATTCTTTTTCAAATATGTTATTTAAAACATCACATCCTGAGGGTTCCAAATGTTGCGGTACTGCCACATGGTTTAGAGATTTGTTCTTGGGCAGCCATGGAGGTGAGCCACTGAGATCCCCCTTCCTAAAAATAAAGACTGATCCTCTGAGAGGAATGCAGTTACCTGACAGCCCCCAGCCTCACTGCTCTTGGATCTGCTGCAGTTTGAAGCTTAGGTCCTGCTCTTCCCAGGCTGTCCCCAGCAAGTGACTGAGGCTATGGCATCTCTGAGGAGATAGCATTTAATCATAGACCAGAAGAATGAAGCATGAGGAAGTAGCATTTCAGGCAGAGGAATCAGCAACTGCAAAGGCCCTGCAGTGGGCACGTGCCTGCCGTGTGTGAGGCACAACCAGGAAGCATGTGTGGCTAGAGATTAGGGATGGAAAAGAGAGGTAGGTGGTACCACACGCAGATGGAGGTACACAGGGGCCACATCATTCAGGACCTTCTTTTTGTTGTTGTTCTTTTTGTTTTAGTTTTTTATTTTGTTTTTCAACATCTTACTTTATTTTATTATTTTATTTTTTAAAAGATACTTAGATTACATAAATGTTACACAAAATATATAGGGATTCCCATATGCCCCACCTCCTACACCTCCCACAACCTCCCCCTCTGGGGTGGCCATTGTCTGACTGTCATGGTGATCTTATTTCCGTTGCTTAAAATGGTACTAGGGAAGTCACAGAGAGGCTCAATGGCCATCACTCAGCCTTTGCCTACCCCCTCATTTTCCCCTCTTGCTTGGTTGCTTGCAGATGTTCAGCATGTTTCCAATGTTTACTTTTTGTCACGCATATTTTCAGTATATTTCCATTTCTCAAGACACCACAAGCAGCTTGGGGAAGACATTAAATCACACCAGCCTCCACTGTGTGTCAGGGCAGAAAGGTTGTTTGACCAATGCTTTTTGATCATTGGCTGGACCCTGTCCCCTGGGGTGTAAAAAATCCACATTCAGGCACACAAGTGTCCCTCATTGGAACATTTTTTTGTGCTGTATAAGTAATTAAGCAGTCATTTGCTAAAAGTCTCTGCTGTGCCTGAGCATGAATTCCCACTATGCACTGTACAGAAACCTGCTCCAAAAAGGGCACTGTAAGTCCATGTCAGGAAGTGGCAAGAGTATTGCTCTGATTTCACCTTTAGATGTCTCTAGTCAAATGTCTATATATGCCAAAGCTCTGAATGACCAAGTACATACTATCTCAGAATTTTAGCTAAAAGAAAGATTACAGTGGAATTGGTTAGTTGCTTCTAAATGCCCTTTGGAACTTTTTGGAAGAAACTGATGTGCTCAAGGTGTTAAATTCCTAGTTCAAGGTCCACATAATCAACCTAATGCTTCTCTGGCTGCCCTGAAAGGAACAGTTATCTCATGTAACTATAGGGCTGAGATTCCGAAAGCAGAATCTAAAGTCAAATACTGTTGGCAGATGAATTAAAAGAGATACTGATTTCCCACACTGGCAAAGACTCTTTTGTCAATGTTAGGGCAATGATTGAGAATAAATTTTATCTTGAAAATTATAATGGGAACATGCGGACAGATTCTGATGAGGCTAGGTACTTTGAGCCCCTCAATTCTGCAAGCTGTCTTTGCCAGAAGAAATATTCCTTCCACTCCTGCCTGAGGAGGTTGTTTCCCCTTAGCCTGAAGAACCAGTAATGGTCTCCACTGAGGTACTTTTCTTGTATGGCACTGCAAATGCTCCTCACAAGGTACACCTACACTTCTCTAAATTGAATCATCCCAGGCCAAGAAGTGAGAAGCACAAAGTGTGATGTGTAAGCTTGCATAATTCACTAAAGGAACTGCATGATTCTTCATATATATACAGAACCTTGAGAATGAGTGTGCAAATGGTTCTGAAGGGCAGGACATGAAGGTGGAGGGAAAGAAAAATTTGATGAGTTGAGATATATTGATATAGACTACTTAAGCTGAGACTCTGGCTTCAACATTTTTGCTTCAGGGACTGGCCTTTGCTTCATCACTATGTTTGGACCTAAAGATGGCCTACTCCAAATAAAAATGAATTGCCAGAACTTACTTGGTGTGCTTCAGAGGCAGTATCAAATAGAATGGATTGTCAGAGTGAATTTATCATGCAAGACTAGCTCACATGCTTCAGGAGGAACAAAGGACATAACATTCATCAACACTGTGATGATTTCTAATGGGAGCCTAAGCACCAAGAAGAGTTACCTTGAACCTCTTTGTTGGTCAGAAATTACTTTAGGGTTTCCCTTGAGGAAAGAATATGATACATAGGCAAAAAGTTATACTGTTATTCTTCATCCCAACTTTCCCTAAATGGACCTGTGACCAATTTCTAGGATGACTCTGCACTGTGGAAGGTAAATGCGAGAATTCTCAAGTATATTTAACATTCGTTGTGAACTGAAATGAATTTTTTTGGAGACCCAAATATTCACCATGGTCCAAATCAGAGTAGGGGATAATGGAGGTGAAGTAATCAACAGAGATTTATCTTAGGTCCGTCTCACAGCAAGCTCAGTTTGTCCCAGAACCCACATTCCGGTTATTTTGCAGGTTCTAGAATGCATAATTTGAATAGTTACATTCAGCAACTGGCAGAATTCCCCCATTAGTTCCCTAACCTGTTGAGTGTGGGTTATTATGGTAGAAAAGACCATGTGGAAACTGCTAGAACTGCTTGTACTTAAAATTTTAGTAAACCTCAAACCAATAAAACCTTTATGGATGGACTGGACTGATTTGTGCCACCATCAAGGATTTGAAAATTGCAGGGTTGATGATTCATAAGACATCTCCGTTCAATTCACTTATTTGGCTTGTGTATAAACAAATGGATCTCGTAGAATTACAGTGGATTACTGTAAACTTAATCAGCTGGGGCATGCCAGGGCACCTGCTGTCCCAAATGTGGTTTTGTTGTTTGAACAAATGAAGATGTACTTGAGAACCAGGTATATACTATTGATCAAGAGAATGCATATTTATCGTTCTGCCAGTATCCCCAGAAGCAATTTGCTTTCATCTTCAATGGCCAACAAAGCCTTTTTTTTTCACATCCTACCACAAGCTTACATCAACGCTCAACCTTATGTCATTTCTAGCCCTTACAGACCTTGATCACCTTTCCCTGACAGCAGACATAACACTATTCCTTTACATTGATGCTATTATGTTAATTGAGCAGGAAGTAGCAAATACTCTAGGCACATCAGTAACGTGCTTACATGGCAGAGTGTGAAATAATTCCCACAAAAAAATTGGGGGCACTCCAACTTACAGAAATGTTTAAGGGTCCAATTTTTTGGAGCATAAGATAGCAATTATAGCATGGTGGTACATCTCACCCTTCCTAACACTAAAGGAGGGACACAATGTGGACACAATCTGGACATCACAGATTCTAGTGGCAATAGTACCTCATTTGGGTATACTACTATAACCCATTGCTGAGTGACATTTTTGAGTGGGGCCCAAGAAATTGAAAGCTATCTGACTCTGCATTCATGGGCTCATGGTCAGTTCCCTATGACTAGTTGGCAGGAAAAAGACAAAAAATCGGGCTTGGTTTACAGTTGTTTCTTCACAACAGGCAGACACCACTTGGATGAGTTTTCTATTGCTGTATAACAAATTACTACAAACTTAGCAATTTAAAACAATGCATATATTTGGCCAACTGATATTCGACAAGGCCACCAAGCCTACTCAACTGGGGAAGAATAGTCTCTTCAACAAATGGTGCTTGGAGAACAGGATAACCATATCCAAAAGAATGAAAGAGGATCATCATCTCATTCCCTATACAAAAATTAACTCAAGATGGGTCAAAGACCTAAATATAAGAGCCAAGACAATAAATCTCCTAAACAATAATGTAGGGAAATGTTTACAAGATCAGGTAGTAGGAAATGGTTTCACAAACTTTATACCCAAAGCATGAGCAATGAAAGAAAAAATAGACAAATGGGTCCTCCTCAAAATTAAAAACTTTTCTACTTCAGAGGAATTTGTCAAGAAAGTGAAAAAGCAGCCTGCTAAATAGGAAAAAATATTTGGGAACTACCTATATGATAAGGGCCTAATATCCAGCATTTATAAAGAAATTTTACATCTCAAAAATAAATAAAAAGACAAACAACCAATTAAAAAAATGAACAAGAAGCTCTTCCAAAAAATAGAAGTAGAAGGAATATTGCCTAACTCATTCTATGATGCCAACATTACCCTAATACCAAAACCAAATAAAGATACCAAAAGAAAGGAAAATTACAGACCAATTTCTCTAATGAACCTAGATGCTAAAATCCTCAACAAAATACTTGCTAATCGCGTTCAACAACATATCAAAAGGATTATACACCAGAACCAAGTGGGTTTCATCCCGGGTATGCAAGGATGGTTCAATATAAGAAAATCAATCAATGTAATACACCACATAAACAGATTGAAAGAAAAAAAAATCACATGATCATCTCCATAGATGCAGAAAAAGCATTTGACAAAATACAGCACACTTTCCTCATAAAAACACTACAAAAGATAGGAATAGACAGAAACTTTCTGAATATGATAAAGGGTATATATGAAAAACCCAAAGCTAACATCATTTTCAATGGAGAAATCCTAAAAGCCTTCCCTCTGAGATTGGGAACTAGACAAGGATGCCCACTATCACCACTCCTATTTAACATTGTCTTAGAAGTACTTGCTCGAGCACTAAGACAATAAAAGGAAATAAAAGGCATCCAGATTGGAAAAGAAGATGTAAAAAATTCATTATTTGCAGATGACATGATCCTATACACAGAAAGCCCTGAGAAATCTACAAGGCTTCTAGAACTTATAAAAGAGTTCAGTAATGTTGCAGGCTATAAGATCAATGCTCAAAAATCAGTAGCATTTCTATACACCAATAACGAGCAAACTGAGGAGGAAATCAGAAAAAAATATCATTTATAATAGTAACTAAAAGAATCAAATACCTAGGAATAAATTTAACTAAAGATGTAAAGGACTTATATACAGAAAACTACACAACACTGTTAAAGGAAATCAAAGAAGACTTAAATAAATGGAAAAATATTCCCTGTTCATGGATGGGAAGATTAAACATCATCAAGATGTCTATCCTACCCAAACTAATCTACAGATTTAATGCAATCCCAATAAAAGTCAACACTATATTTTTTAAGGAACTGGAAAAACTAACCACAAAATATATTTGGAGAGGTAAGAGGCCCCGAATTGCCAAAGATATATTGAAAAAGAAAAATGAAGTTGGAGGTATCACATTACCTGACTTTAAAACATACTACAAAGCTACAGTGATCAAAACTGCATGGTATTGGCACAAGGATAGACCTACTGACCAATGGAACCGGATTGAGAGTTCTGATATAGATCCTCGCATATACAGTCATCTGATATTTGACAAGGGCACGAAACCCACTCAGCTGGGAGAGAGTGGCCTCTTTAACAAATGGTGCTTGGAGAACTGGATATCCATATCCAAAAGAATGAGAGAAGAATACCATCTCACACCTTATACAAAAATCAACTCAAGATGGATCAAAGATCTAAATATAAGAGCCAAAACCATAAAAACCTTGGAAGATAATGTAGGGAAGCATCTACAGGACCTTGTAATAGGAAATGGTTTCATGAACTTCACAGCCAAAGCACGAACAGCAAGAGAAGAAATTGATAAATGGGATCTCCTCAAAATTAAAAACTTCTGCACCTCTAAGGATGTTATTAAGAAAATAAAAAGGCAACCTACCCAATGGGAAAAAATTTTCGGCAACCATATATCTGATAGGAGCCTAATATCCGGCATATATAAAGAAATCCTTCACCTCGAAAATAAAAGGACAAACAACCCATATGAAAAATGGGCAAGTGACCTGAAAAGACACTTCTCCAAGGAAGAAATACAAATGGCTAAAAAGCACATGAAAAAATGCTCAACATCACTTGCTATCAGGGAAATGCAAATCAAAACTACAATGAGATTCCATCTTACACCCATCAGAATGGCAGCTATTAAAAAACAGGAGACACTAAATGTTGGAGAGGATGTGGAGGAATAGGAACCCTCATCCACTGCTGGTGGGACTGCGGTATGGTCCAGCCACTGTGGAGGACAGTTTGGCGGTTCCTCAGAAAACTAGCAATAGATCTTCCGTATGATCCAGCAATTCCACTACTGGGTATATACCCAGAAGAACTGAAAACAAAAATACAAACAGATATATGCACACCAATGTTCATAGCGGCATTGTTCACCATTGCCAAAAGTTGGAATCAGCCCCGGTGCCCATCAACAGACGAATGGATAAGCAAAATGTGGCACATACATACAATGGAATATTACTCAGCTGTAAGAAGGAACAAAGTGCTAACACATGGAATAACGTGGATGAATCTTGAAGACCTTATGTTGAGTGAAGCAAGCCAGGCACTGAAGGATGAACCGTATATGACCTCACTGATCTGAACTGAGGAAAGTGAGCAGTCTCTGAGAACCATTGTCTGAAAGATAGGTTAACAAAGGAGAGTAAGAGAAGAGCAGGATTTGAGCCATCACCCATATGGACATAATCTATGGTAAAGGGATAGAGTGTGGTTGCATGTTGGGGGATGGGGCAGATGAGTGGTGGTGTGCCTGGGTTTGGTGGTACAGCACTTGGGGGGTGGGTGGATTAGGAAGGGCTGGTTCAAATCCCCAGGGCATGTAACTGTGAATCTTGACATTCCATGGGTTGGGAGAGGGGGGTATCATGGGCCCTGGGGGGCTGGGGAGAAGGGAACAGTCAAGATCTAATGGGTTGTTTGGTGGTCATGGGGAAGGTTTTTCATTACCTTACGGTAATGTACACAGGACATGGTAAATATCATCAAAATTATTAAACTGTATCATCTAAATTGTAAACTATACTGTAAATCACTGACAATGTTTAGTTGCTATATTTTGCTATCTGCATAACAGTTATAACAATGCTAACAACCAAAAAAAGGGGGGGGCGGAGTTAATATGGGGTGGGGAAGTGGGGGTGGTCTGGTATCTGGGAGTCTCCTGCACTCCGTGTGTGACTTTGCTGTGACCTAAACTTCTTTGAAAATTAAATGAAAAATTGGGAGACAATGGGGATTGAGAGGAGGAAGGTGTCATGGCACACCAGATATCCGATAACACAGTGATAAAGGGAAGGAAAAAAGGGAAAAAAAAAAAGAGAAAGGAAAAAAAAATGAATATATATATATATATTTTTAAAGGCATTTCCTTTGCTTTTTTGCCCATTTTTTGAATGTCCCAATCCACTAATTATATTTTATTTTGTTTTGTTCTTTGTTTGATTATTTGTTTTTTTTCCTTCTCTCTTTTTTTTTTTTCCCCTAAGTTTCCTTATGTTTGTCTCTTGCATGTACGCTTATCACACTTGTTTCTTTTTCCTAGTAAGTGTATTTGATTATTTTATGGACTAAATGTTCATGGAGGATTTGGATCACAGAAGGGTTACAATGGGTACTGCGGGGGATTATTGGGGGGGGTTTCGTGGGGATTGGTTCATCCGAATATACATGAAAGATATACAAAATTATTCAAAGGATCGGGGGATGGGGCATGGTCACGATGGGTGGATAATCACACAATAAAAGAGGGAATCTGAATTCCTAGCCTGGAGAGCTATGTCACAGTCTCCAAGGGAGCAACAATAGTCCTCTGAGTGTAGGGACAGTGCCTGTCAAAATAGGATGACCCACTGATTTTTTTTTTTTTTTTTTTATTGATGACTACCCTTGTGAGTCTTTGCTCTTGTAAATGAGACTTAGCCTGCAGTTGTGGGGTGCCTAAGGGTTGCCACCTGATAGCCTCCTTGTTGCTCAAATGTGGCCTCTCTCTAAGCCAAACTCAGCATATGATTGCATTACCTTCCCCCCAACGTGGGACATGACTCCCGGGATGAGCCTCCCTGGCAACGAGGGATTAATACCAAGTGCCAACTGGCAGCTTTGCACAGTGGCATTATCGTAGCCAATGAGGTTTATCCAAGGCACGATTATTGCTAATTGAAAACTTTTCCCAAGTGCCAACTGGCAACACAACTGGAAAAAGACCTTGAATAAAAGGGGGAAATGGTAAAGACAAATGAGTTCAAGTGGCTAAGAGACTTCAAAGAGAGTCGGGAGGTCATCACAGAGGTAACTCTTACGCACAACTCAGTAGGAGCTCATAGAACATCTAAGTGCCTATCACCCCACTCAGTGGGGTTCCTGAGAGCTCCGGAGACACCCTGGTCCTATATAAGGGGGGATAGCCCCAGAGACTGATGCCTTATCAGTGGGTTCTATTTTGTAATCTGTGCTCCTGAGAGTGACAGAATTAGACTCAAATAAGTCCTCCCTGCACATGGTTCACCAGTCCCTTCTATTCAAACCTATATGCGATGCTGGAGTTTTTAGGTATACTTCCAGAGACTGGAGTCTCCCGCCTACCTATGTGCCAAGTGTGCATGAAATCTAGGTGGAGCTGCAACTCCTACCCTACAGCTCAATGGACTCATCCAAGTCACCTGGTGAGGAGACAACGATGGGAAATGGCCATCCCCGGGAATGGAGAGGGCCTGCATCTGCAGGCAGGATCATCCCACCCACCATATCCATGGGATATAAGGCCTCTCTCACTTGGAGTTGGAGTGGACATCACTATCCCAGTCCCCTCAGGATTGGGGGAAGAACTATGGACTAGAGTGGACTGGATGGTATTCTCTTGTTCACATATGGTGATTCTAGCAATGCAAGAAATTATAACAATGAGGTGGAGCCAGTGGCCACTTGACACTTTTGGGGCAGGGAGGGGACGAGCAGTTGAAATCCCAAGGGGCTTCTTTGGGATTTGGAGGTTGTCCTGAGTACCGTTGTGGCAACGGATGTAGGCCATTTTAAATCAGCACACACCATTCAGAACTGTGTGGGAGAGAATGTGGTCTGTGATGTGAACTGTGGTCTATGGTTGGTGGCAAGGCCCCAGGATGTGTAAGTCCATTGAGGGTGGTGGGCCACACTTGTGAGAGATGTTTGTGTGGAATGTGGTGGGAGGTGTGGGAGGTGGGCAACATGGGAATCCCAGTGGGTTCCGTGTAATATTTTAGGTAATCTAAGCACCTCTTAAAAACAATATATATATATATAACATTTTTGTAAGCAAATGCACATATATGCATATATATTTATGTATCATTTTACAAATATTGGTATGTATTGTGAAAATTTTGATTTTTACCCATAATAAAAAAAACAAAACAAAAAAAACACAAAAAAACAAAAACAAAAACAAAAACAAAAACATATTACAAAGCTAAAGTGATCAAAACTGCATGGTATTGGCACAAGGATAGACCTACTGACCAATGGAACCGAATTGAGAGTTCTGATATAGTTCCTCGTATATACAGTCACCTGATATTTGACAAGGCCACAAAGCCCACTCAGTTGGGAGAGAATGGCCTCTTTCACAAGTGGTGCTTGGAGAACTGGATGTCCATATCCAAAAGAATGAGAGAAGAATACCATCTCACACCTTATACAAAAATCAACTCAAGATGGATCAAAGATCTAAATATAAGAGCCAAAACCATAAAGACCTTGGAAGATAATGTAGGGAAGCATCTACAGGACCTTGTAATAGGAAATGGTTTCATGAACTTCACAGCCAAAGCATGAGCAGCAAGAGAAAAAATAGATAAATGGGATCTCATCAAAATTAAAAACTTCTGCACCTCAAAGGACATTATTAAGAAAATAAAAAGGCAGCCTACCCAATAGGAGAAAATATTGGGCAACCATATATCTGATAGGAGCCTAATATCCTGCATATATAAAGAAATCCTACACCTTGAAAATAAAAAGACTAACAACCCATTTAAAAAATGGGCAAGTGACGTGAAAAGACACTTCTCCAAGGAAGAAATACAAATGGCTAAAAAGCACATGAAAAAATGCTCAACATCGCTTACTATCAGGGAAATGTAAATCAAAACTACAATGAGATACCATCTTACACCCATCAGAATGGCAGCTATTAAAAAAACAGCAGACACTAAATGTTGGAGAGGATGTGGAGGAATAGGAACCCTCATCCACTGCTTGGGTGGGACTGTGGTATGGTCCAGCCACTGTGGAGGACAGTTTGGCGGGTCCTCAGAAAACTAACAATAGATCTGCCGTATGATCCAGCAATTCCACTGCTGGGTATATACCCAAGAAGAACTGAAAGCAAAGACACAAACAGATATATGCACACCAATATTCATAGTGGCATTGTTCACCATTGCCAAAAGTTGGAATCAGCCCCGGTGCCCATCAACAGATGTATGGATAAGCAAAATGTGGTACATACATACAATGGAATATTACTCAGCTGTAAGAAGGAATAAAGTGCTAACACATGGAATAATGTGGATGAAGCTTGAAGACCTTATGTTGAGTGAAGCAAGCCAGGCACTGAAGGATGAACAGTATATGATATCACTGATTTGAACTGAGGAAATTGAGCAGCCTCTGAGAACCATTGTCTGAAAGATAGGTTAACAAAGGAGAGTAAGAGAAGAGCAGGCTTTGAGCCATCACCCATATGGACATAATCTATGGTAAAGGGATAGAGTATAGTTGTATATTGAAGGATAGGACAGATGGGTAGTGATGTTACTGGGTTTGGTGGTGCAGCATTGACAGGTGGGTACATTAGGAAGGGCAGGTTCAAATACCCAGGGCATGTAAGTATGAATCTTGACATTCCATGAGTCAAGACAGGGGAGTGTCATATGCCCCAGGGGGGTGGGGAGGAAGGAACAGTTAAGATCTGATGGGGTATTTAGTGGTCATGGGAAAGGTTTCTCATTACCTTACAGTAATGGACACAGGACATGGTAAATATCATCAAAACTTATTAAACTGTATCGTCTAAATTGTAAACTACACTGTAAATCATTGACAATGTTTAGTTGCTATATTTTGCTATCTGTATAACAGTTATAACAATGCTAACATCCAAAAAAAGGGGGGGGTTAATATGGGGTGGGGAAGGGGGTTGGTTTGGTATCTGGGAGTCTCTGGTATTCCGTGTGTGACATTGTTGTGGCCTAAAACTTCTTTGAAAATTAAATGAAAATTTGGGAGACACAGGGGATTGAGAG
Organism: Tolypeutes matacus; assembly: GCA_026826555.1. Classification (NCBI taxonomy): domain Eukaryota; kingdom Metazoa; phylum Chordata; class Mammalia; order Cingulata; family Chlamyphoridae; genus Tolypeutes; species Tolypeutes matacus. The sequence goes on from JAKSZT010054138.1 coordinate 941,061, forward strand.
GGGGAAGGGGTCACGGCACACCGGACATCCGATAACACAGTGATAAAAGGAAAAAAAAAATGTATATATACAATATGTATATATATGTATATATATGTATGGCATTTCTTTTGCTTTTTTTTTTCCATTTTTTAAATGTCCCAACCCGCTAATTATATTTTGTTTTGTTTTTTGTTTGATTGTTTGTTTGTTTTTTCCTGAGTTTCCTTGTTTGTCTCTTGCATGTAAGCTTATCATTGTTGTTTCTTTTTCCTATTAAGTGTATTTGATTATTATATGGGCTACATGTTCATGGAAGATTTAGATCACAGAAGGGTTACAATGGGTACTGCAGGGGATTATTGGTGGGGGGTGTCTGGGAGGGGGGATTCATGGGAGTAAGTTCATCTGAATATACATGAAAGATATACAAAATTGTTCAAAAGATCAAAGGATGGGGCATGGTCACGGTGGGTGGACAATCATTCAATAAATGAGGGAATCTGAATTCCCAGTCTGGAGAGCTCTGTAACATTCTCCAAGGGAGCAGCAACAGTCCTCTGAGTGCAGGGACAGTGTCTGTCAAAAGAGGATGGCCCACTGATGAGTTCTTGTTATTGATGACTACCCTTATGAGTCTTTGCTCTTGTAACTGAAACTTAGCTTACTGTTATGGGGTGCCTAAGGGTTGCCACCTGAGAGCCTCCTTGTTGCTCAAATGTGGCCTCTCTCTAAGCCAAACTCAGCATATGAATGCATTACCTTCCCCACAACGTGGGACATGACTCCTGGGGATGAGCCTCCTTGGCAACGAGGGATTAATACCTAGTGCCAACTGGCAACATAACTGGAAAAAGACCTTGAATAAAAGGGGGAAAAGGTAAAGACAAATGAGTCCAAGTGGCTAAGAGACTTCAAAGAGAGTCAGGAGGTCATCCCAGAGGTAACGCTTACGCACACCTCAGTAGGAGCTCATAGAACATCAAAGTGCATGTCACCCTACACAGAGGGGCTCCTGAGAGCTCTGGAGACACCCGGGTCCTATATAAGGGGGGATAGCCTCAGAGACTGAAGCCTTATCAGTGGGGTCTATTTTGGAATCTGCGCTCCTGAGAGTGACAGAATTGGACTCAAATAAGTCCTCCCTACACATGGTTCATCAGGTCCTTCTATTCAAACCTAAATGTGATGCTGGAGTTTTTAGGTATACTCCCAGAGACTGGAGCCTCTGGCCTACCTATGTGCCAGGTATGAGTGGAATCTCGGTGGAGCTGCAACTCCTACCTTACAGCTCAATGGACTCATCCAAGTTACCTGGTGAGGAGACAACGATGGGCAACGGCCATCCCAGGGAATGGAGAGGGCCTGCATCTGCAGGTAGGATCATCCCACCCACCATATCCATGGGATATAAGCCCTCTCTCACTTGGAGGTGGAGTGGACATCACCATCCCAGTCCCCTCAAGATTGGGGGAAGAACTATGGACTAGAGTGGACCTGATGGTATTCTGTTGTACACATATGGTGATTCTAGCAATGGAAGAAATTATAACAGTGAGGTGGAGCCGGTGGCCACTGGACACTTGCGGAGCAGGGAGGGGATGTGCAGTTGAAATACAGGGCTTTTTCAGGATTTGGAGGTTGTCCTGAGTACCATTGTGGCAACAGATGTAGGCCTTTTTAAATCAGCACACACCATTCAGAACTGTGTGGGAGAGAGTGTGGTCTACGATGTGAACTGTGGTCTATGGTTGATGGCAAGGCCCCAGGATGTGTAAGTCCATTGAGGGTGATGGGCCACACTTGTGGGAGATGTTTGTGTGGGATGTGGTGGGGGGTGTGGGAGGTGGGGAACATGGGAATCCCTGTAGGTTCCATGTAATATTTAGGTAATCTAAGCACCCCTTAAAAATATATATATATATAAATAACATTTATGTAAGCAAATGTACATATATGCATATATATTTATATATAATTTTACAAATATTGGTATGTATTATGAAAAATTTGATTTTTACCCACAATAAAAAATTAATTAAAAAAAAAAAGAAAAAAAAATGAGCAAGAGATTTGAATAGACACTTTTCCAAAGAGGAAATATAAATGGCTAAAAAGCACATGCAAAGATGCTCAACATCACTAGCTGTTAGGGAAATGCAAATCAAAATAAAAACTACAATAAGCTATCATCTTATACCTATGAGACTGGTTGGTATTAAAAAAAAAAAAAACCCAGAGAACTGCAAGTGTTGGAGAGGGTGTGGAGTAGTAGGGACACTCATACAGTGCTGATAGGAATGTAGAATGGTGCAGCCACTGTGGCGGATGGTTTGGAGGTTCCTCAGGTAGCTACTAAATATAGAATTGCCATATGATCTGGCAATCCCACTGCTCGGTATATATCCAGAAGAATTGAAAGCAGGGACATAAACAGATATATGCACACCAGTGTTCATAGAGGCATTACTTACTATTGCCAAAATTTGGAAGCAACCCAAGTGTCCATCAACAGCTGACTGGATAAACAAAATGTAGTATATACATACTATGCAATATTACTCAGCTGTAAGAAGGAATGAAGTATTAACACGTGTGACAATATGGATGAATCTCGAAGACCTTATGTTGAGTGCAGTAATCCAGTCACTAAAGGACAAGTATCACATGATCTCATTGATATGAACTGAGGATATTGAGCAGACTCTCTGAGGTAGATATGGAAGATAGGTTACCAGGAGATAGAAAAGGAGTAGAGAGTGGTGAGCCGATGCACAATCTGGGTAGAATCTATGATAAGGTGAATAGGGGAGGTTTGGCAGTGGACCGGGGTGATGGTGGTGCAGTGATGTGAATGAGTCAACGATGTTGGACTGTGAGTGTGAGCAGGGTTAGCGGGGTGGGTTGGGTTATCCACAGAGCTGGGGGGAGGGTTAGAGGAAGGAACAGGTGAACTCTGGGGAGGTAGAGGACTGTGGTTGAGAATACAATGGTGAGAGTGTTCTTTTGGCAACTATGGCAGGGGAGGGTGTCTGAAGCAGTGTGTCATTGGTGGGGGGATGTGTGGGGAAAGTTGTACCTGGGACATGCCTCTACGGAATATGAATGTGTTCAGGTTACCATAGGGTGTTATCTCAGTGGGTGGAGACCCACACAATAATCAACAAAATATTAAATTCCCATCCTGGGGAGTCCTGCTATGTTCTCTAATAGAGTAGCAAGAATCTCTAGAGTACATAAGGCAATGCTTAATAAAAAAAAACAGACCAATACACAAAGCCCTCAATATTAATGCTTGTACTTATGAATCTTAATCTTGTAAGATTGAAACTTAACCTAAAATACCTATTGCCTAAGAATTACCTCCTGAAAACCTCCTTGTTACTAAAATGTGGCCTTCTTTTCTATAACTTTTTGGCCTTTTGGCTAAGATCAAGTGTAAAATGTGGCCTTCTCTAAGCCAAACTCAGCAAATAAACACATACCTTCCCTACAGCGTAAAGCATGATTCCCAGGCATGAGCCTCCCTGGCACCAAGGGATTATTACCAAGCGCTAATCAGCGATGCATTTGGAAAACAATCCTGATCAAAAGGGATAAAAATTAAATACAAAAGAGATTCTACAGCTAAGAGATTTCAGAATGAGTTAGGAGGTCATTCCACAGTTTACAGTTATGCACATTTCAGGCAGATCTCACTAACTGCCACAGTAAACAAAGCCCCAAACAGGGGTGCTCTTAAGGGCTCTAGAGACATCTGGACACTATAGGCAAGGCACAATCCCACGAAATCAGTACCCCATCAGTGGGCCTTACCTTGGGATATATGATAACCTATTTCACCAATGTAACAGAGTTAGACTCATTCATAATTTCCCTATACATGATTCTTCTACCCCTTTTATTTGAACCTATAGGTAGCATTATACCCATTAAATATATGTCCCAGAGACTTAAATCTTCAGTCTGTTCATATGCTGGTTGAGTCTTGAATCTCAGCAGAGTAGCAGCCAACACCTATTCTCCAGGATATCAGACATACCCAGGACAACTAACAAAATGATGATGGAGGACAACCCCCATCCCAAAAAGCAAAGAGTATCTCCAACTGCAAGAAAAACAGTTCCTTCCATCTGCCCCATAAAATCTAAGCACCCTTTCAATCTGAAGCAGAATGGGCATCACCTTCCCAAATCCTCAAGATTGAGAAATGAACAAACTTAAGGGGCAAATACAACCATGGACCAAAGTAGACTTCTTATTATTGTAGTAATGGAAGAACTTACAACATTGATATAAAGATAGTGATCACCAGAGGTTCTGAGGGGATGGGGAAGGAAGAATAGGTGGATCATAGGGCATTTTAGGGCATTGGAATTGTTCTGCATGATATGGCAATGACAGATCCAAGCCATTATACATTTTGCCAAAACCTATAAAATTGTATAGTGCAAAGTGCAAACCATTATGTAAACTATAGACCATGGTTAGTAGCAATGCTTCAATATGTGTTCATCAATTGTAACAAATGTACCACACTGATGTAAGATGCTATTATAGAGGAAAATGTGAGAGGGGGAGGTGGTAGGGTATATGGGAATCCCCTAATTTTTTGATATAATGTTTCTGTAATCTAACACTTCTTTAAAAATAAAGTTAAAAAGAAAAAAGAAAAACAATAATGCACATATATTTTCTAACAGTTCTGTTAGTCAAAAGTCCAACTGGCTCAACTGATTTTTCTGCTTAAGGTCTCAGAAGGTTGAATTCAAGTTGTTGAACTATATGTTTGCTTCTCTGGTGCCTGAGGAATAACCCACTTCCAGGCTCATTCAGTTTATTGACAAAGCTAGTTCCTTAAAGTTATAGGACTGAAATCACCATTTTATTCTTGTTTATCTCACCTGTGGGCTACTCCTATCTCTTATGCCCACCTGAAAACCTTCTCTAATGGTCCTTTTCATATTTAAAGCACTAATAATGTGTCATGGTCATGGAAGCAGGGATGAGGGTTAGGCATGGACTCAGCAACATGGACTTCCATTCACCAAGGTTGACCTCCGTGCAGCCACTGATGAGTGTCAGTCTGCCAGGAGTCGAGACCTACAGTGAATTCCCAATATGGCACTCCTCATCACAGTGATCACCCAGCTACCATGTGGCAGGGTAATTATACCAGACGATGTCCATTGTAGAAGGTCATTGCTTTGTTCTTACTCAAGTATGCACTTATTCTGGAGATTTCCCTTCTGTACTTCTGATGCTTTGGAGAAAACCAACATTCATGGATTTAGAGAAAGTCTTATCCACCAACATGGTATTCCAAACAACATTGATTCTAAACAAAGAACTTGCATCATAGGAAATAAAGTGTGGCAATGGGCCCATGTTCATGGAATTGAATGGTCTTATTATGTTTCCCATCATCCTGAAGTGGTACCTCAATAGATGACTGGACTGGCCTTTTGAAGGCACTGTTATGGCACTTGCTGGGTGGAATAATGTGCAGTGGTTGACATTGTCCACTCTAGGAGGTAGTAATGCTCTACATCTGCGTCCAGTATATGGCACTTTTTCTGCCATAGCCAGGATTCACATTTCCAGCAATCAAGTGGTGGTAATAAGACTGTCTCCCCTCATTTTACCCCTAGTGATCCACAAGGAAATTTTTGCTTCCTGAAACTAGGACTTTAGGCTCTGCCAGAATACAGGAACTAATTCCAAAGGGAAAAATGCTTTCTATGGGGATAGCACAATGACTTCACTGAACTGGAACTTGAGAGAGCATGCTAGCCATCTGGGGCTCTTCATGCTTCTCAATCAACAGGTAAAAAATAGATTATTATACCGGTTAGGGTGATTGAACCAGAATATGAAAAGGAAATTGTGGTACTACTACAAAGTGAGTAAAGGGAGATTTTAACAAGAATGTCCAGAGTGCTTCTTAATGCTCTTATGTTCTGCAATTAAAGTGAATACAAATTACAGCCACCAAATGAAGGCAGGATATCTATCTAATGCTCCAGACCCTTCAGAAATGAAATGTTTCTATGGTCCTGCCAGGCAAAAACCATGACAGGTGGAAGTGCTGGAGAAGACAAAGGGAATATGAATGGGTAATGAAAGGAAGCAGTTATAAATACAGCTACAACCATCTGACCAGGTGCAAAAATGAAGACTTCTATATACTTAGATTGATGAGTTAATACACCCTCCCATTGCTGGTGAGAAAAGAAACAAACAAGAAACTGCCCTTTGAAAGGAAATTCTTAAGATTTAAGTGTTTCATTGAGAAACACCTAAAAGTTATGAAGCTCCATATTTTTTCCTTAGCCTCAGAAAGGCAATTCTCCAATTGCCACATCTAAGAAGTTTCAGAAACATTCTGTCCATTCTACAGCTAAGAAAACTTTTCCTTTTTTCTCATTGATCATTGTCATGACACAATTAACTGTTCGGAAGCGAATATATTTGCTGAGGAATTTATCAGAACCTATTTTTTCTAGTATCTTCTCTAGCTGCTTAACTAAATGACACTTTTTAAACTTGAAAATAAAAAGACATTTCAATAACTAAAATGATACCTAACGCACCTATGATGTGGGAGGCATTGTGGAGATTAGAGAAAGATTATAATTAATATGGGAATATAGAATGCATCCTCCTTGTAAGAGACAGTCTGGCAAAAACCAAGCCCACTTAAGAGGATGGTGAGCCTGGAAGGTACTGTGGCTGGGAAAAATAGTTCAAACCCAGATAATATCACATAAATGCTTGTGGAGACAGCAACAACTAAGAATAATGGCCAAGGTTTGTAAAAAACAAGGTAGGGCTGCTTCCCTACCCACCTCTGCCTTATATTATGTCATATTGCTTTTAAAATGGGGGAAAGGAAGAGTCTCACCTATCTTGCAGCTTCCTTCATGGTAAATTCAACAAACTATTTCTTGAGTTCTGGAGGACCTTGATCATCTTCTAGCAAAATGAAGTTTCTCTCACACAGAAATAAATGAAATTAAGTATAAAAAAATAGAGAGAGAATTAAGAAAACCAAAAGTTGGCCCTTTGAGAAGATCAATAAAACTGACAAACCCTCAGCTAGACTGACTAAGAAAAAAAAGAGAGAAGATGCAAATAAATAAAATCAGAAATGAAAGGGGGGACATTACTACTGGCCTCAAAGAAATAAAAGGACCATAAGAAGATATTATGAACAACTGTATGCCAACAAATTAGACAGCATGGATGAAATGGAAAAATTCCTAGAAACACATGAAAGGCAAACACTGAATCTAGAAGAAACAGAAGATCTCAACAGACCAATCACAAGTGAAGAGATTTAATCTGTGTTTTGGTTTGCCGAAGGCTGCCAGAGCAATATACCAGAAATGGGTTGGCTTTTATGTTGGGAATTTATTAGGTTAAAAGCTTACAGTTCTAAGATGGTGAAAGTATCCAAATCAAGGCAGCATCAAGAGATGCTCTTTCACCAAGTTGCAGCTGTTGGTGATCAGGAACATGCCATGGCCACTCTGCTCATCTATCCTGGCTTCTCTGCTGCCTTTTTCCTGTGTCTCTGTGAGCCTTTTTAAAAAATGTTAAGTTGATTAATAAGAGCTACTCTGGGCAGTTACACAGCTTGTTTACAATGAAGAATTATCCAATGTGAACATACTGTACATGGCAATTATAAGTTGTCATGGCAAGAGAAAACCACAGCATACTTGCAGCAGCCAACACAAAAATAACCAAAGAACAGAAGGGAAACATGTAGGGATTAAGGAAGGATTTGGTTTTTTTTATTATAAAAGAAAAGATAACTCTTCAGAAATCATAAAGGAAAGGAACATCTTGAACTCATGGAAAAAGACACCAGAATACAAAATTACAATTGTGTGACTCCAGGCCTTCCCCATCTCCTCAAAAGACAGAGATGGGAAGAACACAGTTGAAGCCAACAAGCAACTCTGTAAAACAGAAAGACTTAGAAACCCTACAAATTTGTTTAAAATCTAAACTTGTATGCTTTATAATTTTTTAAAATATATCAAAAGGCCTGCTTTAGTGACATGCTACTCCCACCAGAAAATAACCTCAATATTCCCTGGACAGGAACATACTTAGGTTGACCAACCAAATCATATTGCTGAACCCCTGTGTGTGTACAAGCACTTGTGTATCTTTTAAACCACAGCCACCAGGTTCAAGTCACTGCCACTGCTAGTAATCTACTTCCACTTGTCAATAGACCACTTTCCACTCCCTTCAGAAGGGTGGGCAGGGCACAAAACTCCTTAAGTAGCAGGAAGGGAGTAATAGCCCTAAAAGAGCCACCTTTTTAAGCAATGCCTTTCCCACCCTCACTCAAAAGGAGATCCTTATTTCTAAACAGGCTACTTGCATCAAATTTACCTCCCAGTGCTTAGAATGGTTTTCTCCTTTAGAAAAATACACATATCCACACACCTATATATAATTTTTTGTTTTTATATTTAAATATAAAAATAATACTTTGCTTTGTGTTGTAAATAGAGGACCAAGCAATAGGAACATTTTTTTCTTCTTAAGGCAGGGATATTCATGAATTAATCCTCCAAGCTTTGTCTTCAGGCTAAGGCATTTAGCCCAAAGCCAGAGAAGCTTAACAGCCAAGTGACCAAGGGCATTTTCCTCCTCATCTCCCTAACTTTCTTTCTCTACTAATTCCCACTTCAAAAGGAAAGCTGGTTATAATCTTTTCAAAAAATGGAACTTCCCACCAAAAGGGTGGAGGTGTTCTAAGCTAAACTACAGAGTAAGTCAGGCCTCCCTCACCTTCAGCTACTTTACAGAAAAAATCCTGCTCTCCCTTCACAGACACAGATGCTTTCTGTACAGACAGCTATGCCAACTGGACAAACACACCTGATCAAATGGAAGCAGAGGTTAGGTCTCCCCACTCCCAATGCCACTAATGCATTATTTCCTCAGTCTTCAAACGCTTCAGTGATAGGGAAAAAAGGATGGTGTGGGGTGGGTGTACAGAGATTAAGAACATGACCACTCTATGCTGGCACAAAAAAAGCAAGAGATTTTAACTGGACGTAAGGAATAAAAAAGACCTTGATATTCTGCCCTTTGAGTTACAGCTAGTAGGACAATTGGGAGAGAGGAGAAGTGAGAGTGGGAGAGATTTGATGGCTGGAGGTCTAATCCACTTAGCTTTTGTATTGGAAGGGCTCATCACCAGTCATGTGCATTTGAGGACTTCTGTCACAGCAGAGGGGTCGCAACTAGCAGAGGGGCAGCGGTCTTAAAAGTAACCCTTCTTCTCCTGGCCAACAGTCTGGATAATGTGGATGCTGATGCCACGGTTGGCCACGCCAGCAGAAAAATCGTTGATGTTGGAGGTTTCGTGGAATCCTGTTAGGCACTGGTCATTGTCCAGCACCCAGTAAGATTGTAAGCATGGATTTGGAACTGGTAATGCTTGCTTAGTTTCTCGATGGATCCCTCAATGTATTTCAGACCATTTTCTTCTCACATGGCCTTGGTGCTGAGATTGGTATGGCAGCCTGCACCATTACAGTTCCCAGGAATGAGCTTAAGATCAAAGGTTGCTATCACACTAAAGTCCTCACATATATGATGCAAGATGTAATGGACCACCCAAAAATGATTTCCTATGTCGATTCCTTCACAGGGTCTTATCTGGAATTACCACTGGGCAGGCATGACCTCAGCATTTGTTCCATCAATTTTGATGCTGGAGTACAAGCAGGCCCAGAAGTGGTTCTCCACAATGTCTCTGCCATAGGCTCTGTCTGCTCCTACACCACAGTAATATGGGCCTTGGGGCCTAGGGAAGCCATTGGAATGCCAGCCGAATGTGTGTCCATCTGCCCTTATTAGGTTGTATTCCAGTTCCATTCTAAACCAGGGGTGCTGGTTGCTCACCATGTTGATTATCCATTTACAGGTGGGCCTTAAATTGGTCTCTGCAGGCTTTCAGTTGTACTTGAAGACTTCACAGAGCACCAGGTTTTTTGGATCCTTGTGGAAAGGGTCAGAAACATGGCAACAGGTTTGAGATACATGTCACTGTTGGAGCCTTCAGATTGAAAAGTACTTCAGCCATCAAAATTCCACACAGGCAGCTCTTCTCTACACTTGGGCTCACTGTCCAGGGTATGGGTCTTGCAGCGCAGTGCTTCTCCAGTGTCATCGATACAGATATATAAGGCTTGGACTTTCTTGCTCTTAGGAAGAGCCATGCAAACTTGCTTGATGTCTTTGTTCGAATGGGAACTTGGGTTTGTGAGTCAGATGCTCATCTCCTCTCTCATTCTCAGCTCTCTCTGTGAGGCTTTTATTGTTCCGATTATAAAGCACTCCACCAAGAGGGCGAAGACTCACGCTGGATCACGCCTCACTAAAGTAATCCAATCAAAGGGTCTCACATCCACAGGAATGGACCAACTCCAAGTACATGATCTTTTCTGGGATCCACAAAAACCCTCAAACAGTCAAAACCTGTCAGAAAAAACATCCCAACAAAGAAAAACACAGGAAGAGATGGCTTCACAGGTGAACTCTACCAATTATTCCAAGAAGAATTAATATCAATCCTGCTCAAATTGAAGAGGAGAGAACACTACCTAACTCATTCTATGAGGCCAACATCCCCCCTAATACCAAAGCAAGATAAGAAAAGGAAATTACAGAACAATTTCTCTTATGAATGTAGATGCAAAAATACTCAACAAAATGCTTACACATTAAAAGAATTATACAACATGATCAATAAGTTTTACCCCAGGTATGCAAGGTTGATTCAGTGTACAAAAATCAATTAATATAATACACCACATTAACCAACTGAAGGGGAAA
>JAKSZT010054138.1:951918-1026386 GCA_026826555.1 Tolypeutes matacus
TAAATAAATGGAAAGACATTCCATGTTCATGGATTGGAAGTTAAAGCATCAGTTGTACCCAAATTGATTTATAAATTTAACGCAATCTCATTCAACATTCTAACAGCCTACTTTGCAGAACAAAGCTAAGTATCAAATTTATTTGGAAGGATATGGGGATCCAAATAGGCTATAACATCTTGAAAGAGATGACTGCATTTGGAGGACTCATACTTCCTGACTTTAAAGCATATTACAAAGCTACCATGGTCGACACAGTATTGTAATGGCACAAGGATAGATATATTGACCAATGGAATTGAAGTTAGAGTCAGAAAAAACCCTCACATCCAATTGATTTTTTAGAAGGTATGGGGATTGAACCTGGGAACTTGTACATGGGAAGCAGGCACTCAACCTACACCCATTCCCCACCAATTGATTTTTGGCAAGGCTGCCAAGTCCACTCAATTAGGAAAGAATAGTCTCTTCAACAAATGATGTTGGGAGAACTAGATATCCATATACAAAAGAATGAAGGAGTACCCCATATCTCTCATCATATACAAATATTAATTCAAAATGAACCAAAGACCAAAATATAAGAATCAGGACTATAAAACTCTTAGAAGAAAATGTAGTGAAGCAAATTCATGATTTGATGTTGGACATTAGTTTCTTAAACTTTACACCCTTACACAAGCAATGAAAGAAAAAATAGATAAATGGGACCTCCTCAATATTAAAAACTTTTGTGTATCAAAGGACTTTGTCATGAAAATAAAATGACAAACTATACAATGGGACAAAATATTTGTAAATGACACATCCAGTCGACTTTAAACCTCAAGAATATATATATATATTAATTTATTGAAATATATCACTCATACATGAACATACATAAACAATAAGTGTATAGTAATAGTTGTGAACTTACAAAACAAACATACATAACATCATACAGGGCTCTCATACCTCACTCTACCATCAATGCCTTGCATTGTTGTGAAACATTTTTAAGTAATGATTAAAGAGCATCCTCAAAATATTATTACTAGCCAAAGTATTTTCCCCCAACCCACCCTATTATTATTATTATATCATTTATACATGAACATACATAAACAATAAGTGTATAGTAAAAGTTGCAAACTTAAAAAGCAAGCATTCATAATATCATTCAGGGGTCCCATACATCAACCCTCCACCCAAACCTTGCATTGTCATGAGACATTTGTTATAAATTATGAAAGAATATTGTCAAAATCTTGCTAATAATTATAGTGCTTATCTTACATTTGGTATATTTTCCCCCAACTCACCCTATTATTATTTTTTAAATATATTTTTATGACAGAACTTGTAAACTTACAAAACAATCATGCACATGTGCAGAATTCCCAAACAAACTCTTCCATAAACTACACCACACCCTGGTGGAATATTTGTCACAGATTATGAGATAATATCATCCGATTATTACCAGGTCCACTGTGTACTTCTGACCTTTTTCCTTACTCCCCCATTATCAACACAGTACATCTTTGGCATAGATGGAAGAATATTACATTATTACTGTTTACCACACTCCATAGGTCACTCCAGTTGTATTTTTCCCATGCTTCTCCACATTCCCACCACACTGCAATACTGATGTACATCTGCTCTAGCTCACAAAGGACACTCTTGCATCTGTACCATCAACCACTATTCTCATCCACCTCTGGATTTACTGTGTTATTCAGTCCGTAGATTATTCTCTAGCTTTCTGTCAATTGGCATTTACATCCCTAGACTACCTTTTTCAGCTACATCCCTATTTATAAACCAACTGTTACTCACTATAATGTGTTACCATCAACTCTGCACATTTCCACACTTTTATAGTAAAGTTAATTAAAACTTCTACATACATTAAATATCAGTAGTCCTTCTCAGTCCTCCTCTTATCTCCTTTAAGAATCCATCACCTACCACCAGGTCTTGAAGATATTTTCCTACATTTTCTTCTAGAAGTTTTATGGTTCTTGCTTTTATATTTAGGTATTTGATTCATTTTGAGTTAATTTTGTATAGGGTATGAGATAGGGGTCCTCTTTTCTTCTTTTGCTATGGATATCCAATTTTCTCAGCACCATTTGTTGAATGGACAGTTCTGTCCAAGCTGGATGGGTTTGACAGGCTAGTCAAAAATCACTTGACCATGTATGTGAGAGTCTGTTTTTTAACCATCAATTCAGTTCTATTGGTCTATGTATCTGTCTTCATGCCAGTACCATGTTGTTTTTATAACTGTGGCTAGGCAAATACAACTTAAAGTCTGGAAATGAGAGTCTTCCAACTTTGATTTTCCTTTTTAATATGTTTCTGGCTATTCAGGACTCCTTACTTTTCCAAATAAATTTGATAATCATGTTTTCCTTTTATTTAAAAAATACTGGTGGAATTTTTATTGGGATTGCATTAAATCTGTATATCAATTTGAGTAGAATTGACATCTTAATGATACTTAGTCTTTCAATCCATGAGCATGGAATATTATTCCAATTATTTAGGTCTTTTTAAAATTTCCTTTAACAATGAGTTGTAGATTTCTGAATACAAGTACTTTAAATCGTTGGTTAAGTTTATGCCTGAATATTTGGGTTTTATCTGTCATATTTTATTTTCACCACTCTTTTGATGCTTTTAATCGTTTTGATGCTTTTAAATAGAAAAAACTATTTATTGATATAATCTTCATTTCTAGATTCCCTTCCAGGTCTCTCTCTTCTGTCTTTGCTTTTCAGGCAGTAGCACACTCTTTAGTACTTTCTGCAAAACAGGTCTCTTGGTTACAAACTCTCTCAGTTTCTGTTTATCTGTGAATATTCTAAACTCACCCTCATTTTTGAAAAATAATCTTGCCAGGTATAAAATTTTTGGGGAGAAGTTATTTTCTTGCAGTATCTTAAATATATCATACCACTGTCTTCTTGCCTCCATGGTTTCTGGTGAGAGATCAGCACTCAATCTTATTGGGTATCTCTTATACATTATGCATTGCTTTTCTCCTGTTGCTCCCAGAATCCTCTCCCTGTCTTTGGCATTTGACATTCTGATTAGTATGTGTCTTGGAGTTGGTCTATTAGGATTTTTTTGGATGGGAGTATGTCGTGCTTCTTGGACATTGATATCTATGTCCTTCAATAGGGTTGGGAAATTTTCTACCATTATTTTTTCAAATATTCCTTCTGCTCCTTTTCCCTTCTCTTCTCCTTCTGGGACACCCATGACACATATGTTTGCATGTCTCTTGCTGTCTTTTAGTTCCCTGAGACCTTGTTCAAGTTTTTTCCAATCTTGTCTTCATCTGTTCTTTTGTATGTTCACTTTCAGAGGCCATTTCTTCAAGCTCACCAATCCTTTCTTCTGCCTCTTCAAATCTGCTATTATATGATTCCAGTGTATTTTAAATTTCATTTATTGCACCTTTCATTCCCATAAGATCTGCTATTTTTCTGTGTATACTTTCAAATTCTTCTTTGTGCTCATCCAATGTCTTCTTAATATCCTTAGTTTCTTTAGCCATCTCATTGAATTTATTAAGGAAATTTGTTTGAACATCTATGATTGGAGGCTTATCTTGTTCCTTTAAGTGGGCCATATCTTCCTGTTTCTTGGTGTGGATTGTAATTTTTTGTTGGTGTCTTGGCATCTGGCTTACTAGAGTATTTATTCTGGGTGCAGTTTTTCTCTTTAGTTTAGGGCTTCCTGCCCTTCTCCCTTGCTCGTTGTGTAGTAGGAGCCAAGGATGTACTTGATGCTATAAGCTGTGGAGGCTCAAGCTACCCTCACTTCCCCAAGGACCAATGAAGCTTCTCCCAACTTTCTCCTTTGCCAGGGGTAGGGACAGAGCCACAGCTATGTGGAATAATCCAACTCACGCAGGCCTAGACTATAGTTACCCTGACAGACTGATGAAGCTTCATGCCCCTTTCTTCCTTGCCTGGGGCAGGGATGGAGCTGCAGGTGTAGGCAGCAATCTATGCAGTGCAGGCCCAAGATAACCACAGTTGCCCCAGTAGACTTCTGATTATTCAGTCTGTGCCAGCTAAATGTACCTGCAGTTACCTGGATAGGCTGGTGCAGGGCCTGTCAGCTTCCTCCCTGCTAGAGGTGGGGCTGAAGCCTAGGCTAGGGCTGCAAGCCAATCTGGGTGAAAGAAACTGGTCTCTACTGTCAGTGTGATTTTCAGTCAGCCCGGCTTCCCCTCATGCTGAGGGTGGAGTCAAAATGGCAGCTTCTGGCCTCCTTCTGACTTGGACAGGCTCAAACTTTAGCTGTTCTTAGGATTATACTTTAGTCAGCTGAATTTACTAATCAATAGTGGAAATCGGTGGCCAACTGTCTCTTCCTTCCCTGTTTTTGGGAAATGGAGCTTCCAATTCCTGCCACAGAATAGCTTCTGGGGTGGCTTTCACTGCCAAAGTAGGATGATCACCGGCCTCCACGGCATGACCTGTAATATTCCCGGAGAGGCTGGTGTAGCTCCCCCCAGCTTCTTCCCTGCCCGAGGTGGGCCTGGGGCTTAGGTTAGATGGCAATCTGATCTAGATGGAAAAAAAGCCTGCCCCTATCAGCACTGTGATTTTCAGTCAGTCCTGCTTCCCCTCCTGTCAGGTGCTGAGTTAAGATGGCAGCCACTGGCGTCTTTCTGACTTGGACAGGTTCAAACTTTAGCTGTTCTTAGGATTATACTTTAGCCTGCTGAATTTCTAATCCGTAGCTGAAGTTGGTGCCCAACCATCTCTTCCTCCCCCATTTTGGGAAGTGGAGCTTTCAATTCCAGCCATGGAACAGCTCCTGAGGCAGCTTGTTCCTCCAGTGGAGGATGGGCACCGGCCTCCGTGGTGTGGAGTTCTCTATTTACGAATCTTCTCTGCAGATGAGCAGTCTCCTTCTTCCATTCTTTCAAGGTTGTTGCAGGATGCACTTCTGGTCTCCTGGAGCCCCCAAACAAGTGCTCTAGATAGCTGTGTGTGATCACCAACTGCCCTGTAGCAGGAGCTGATTCTTGGAGCTTTTACTCTGCTGCCATCTTGCTAGTTGTCTCCTAATATATATATATTTAAAAACCTACAATTCAACAACAAAAAGACAAACAACCCGAGTCAAACCTGGGCAAAAGACATGAATTGACATGACCCCAAAAAGGATATATAAATGGCTTAAAAGCACATGAGAAGATGCTCAACATCACTAGCTATTAATATTAGGGAAATGAAAAGTAAAACCACAATGAGCATTGGCTCACCACACTCTACTCCCTTTCTGTCTCCTGTAATCTTCCAAACTCTAGCTCTGTGAGTCTGCTCAATTTGCTTAATTCATATCAGTGAGATCATGTAATATTTGTCTTTCAGTGACTGGTTTCCTTCACTCAGCATAAGGTCTTCAAGAGTTATCCATGTTGTCATGTGTGTCAATACTTCATTCTTTCTTACAGCTGAGTAATATTTCATTGCATGTATATACCACATTTTGCTTATCCATTCAGCTGTTGATGGGCAACTTGAAGTAACTTGGGTTACTTCCAAATTTTGGCAATAAAGCCGCTATGAATATTACTGTGCATATATCTGTTTGTGTCCCTACTTTCAATTTTTCTGGGTATATATCCAGCAGTGGGATTGCTGGATCATATGAAAATTCTATAACAAGCTTCCTGAGGAACTGCCAAACTGCCTCCACAATGGCTGCATCATTCTATATTCCCACCAACAGTGGATGAGGGTTCCCTTTTCCTACATATCCTTTCCAGCACTAGTAGTTCTCTGTTTTTTAAATAGCCTCCAGGCTAATATGTGTAAGATGGTATCTCATTGTAGTTTTGATTTGCATTTCCCTAAGAGCTAGTGATATTGAGCATCTTTTCATGTGTTTCTTAGCCATTTGTATTTCCTCTTTGGAAAAGTATCTATTCAAATCTCTTGCCCATTTTTGAAATGGGTTTTTTTGTCTTTATTTTTGAGATGTAAGATTTCTTTATATATGCTGGGTATTAGGTGCTTTTCAGATAAGTGGTTCCCAAATATTTTCTCCCATTGAGTAGGCTGCTTTTTCACTTTCTTGACAAACTCCTTTGAAGTGCAAATGTTTTTTAATTTTGAGGAGGTCATGTTTATCTATTTTTTCTTCCACTGCTCGTGCTTTGGGTGTAATGTTTATAAAACCATTTCCTACTACAAGATCTTATAGATGTTTCCCCACATTATCTTCTAGGAGCTTTATGGTCTTGGCTATTTTATGTAGGTCTTTGATGTGGATATCTTTTTAATGGTAATCACAGTGTACGGAAAATTTGCTGCTCTTCTTTTTAATTAATATCAAATTTTTAACATTACTATGCTGCTTTGAAGCCTACAAAATCAAAATTTATAATGAATCAATTGTGGGAACATGGCTGATGGGGTAGACAGATAAAGATCAGCTCTCATTAAAACAAACTGGGAGGGAGCCAGGTTGTTGACCTGTTTTGGGATACAGCAGGCCAGGACACTGTTTCACAACTCCCAGGAGAGTCGAGGACAGAAAGGAAGAAGCTAAAACAGCAAGCTGTGAGTTATTGATCCTCCCAGCCGCCAAGAAGGGCTCCCCTCCACCCACCCCCGAGATATTGAGAGAGGTGAAAAACTCCTGTTGAATTGTATCTGACTGAGAAGAGAGAAGACTTCTTCTTCCTTGCCAGCTCCTTTAGATATATAGAGAGTGGGAGTGTACTCTGGGTCATCTAATAAGGTACTGGAAAGATAAGGAATCTGAAGAAAAATCTTGAGTTTCTTGCCTCTGTGGCTGGAAGTGGCACATATAACTCACCCTCAGGACAAAGAGCTTAGGTGGAGCTGTGGCTCCCTCCTCCAAAGAGAATGTGATGGCAACCTCCCTGGGAGGAGGAGGGGTCTGGGAGGGTGGAGAGTGGTTTCTTTGCCAGTATTTTAGCCAGATGAACCCCCTTGGATGTTGGAAGGGACCCTGACGTGACAGGGATAGGGGAGGGGGATATCCTCAGGCAGGTATCATGCCCAGCAGCTTAGGTAAAGAGAGGAATTACATCAGAGAGGAGACAGGGATCTCTTCAGGCAGGCTGCCATGCCCAGAAGTCTAGGTAAAGAGAGGAACTACATCAGAAAGGAGGCAGAGATAACAGACTAAGCAGCAGGAATGCAGTGAATCTAACCTGCCCTGGGAAAGCCTTCCGAAAGGCTCTCCAACCTAAGGAGACAAATTAGCTCAGTATAGCACTCCTGCCTATCATATACAAGCTCCCTGGTTCGATCTCTGGCTCCTCTCTGAGAAATGATACAGGGCTATCAGGCATCCAGCTGAAACTTTATGACAGGGAACATATTGACATTCTCTTTGGTTTACCTTTTCTTGGATCTCTCATTTTTTTGAAAAAGTTTCCTTTTTTATTTTCCTTATTTTACTCACTAAAACCTGCAGAGGACAGGCTGCAGGGTGGTTGATTGGTGAATAGCAGCAGCCTGAGAAGATCCCTAGGGTGCTAAGAGAGAAGCCTGTTTTTCCATGTTTATCATTGTTTTGTGATTTTTTGCCTTCTTCCTTTTTTTAAAATGAGTAACTACTGCCTGGTTTCCTGTTGTTCTGTTTCCCCTGCCTTTGTTTCTCTGTTTGTTTGTTTACCAATTTTCTCTACCTATGCTATATCTTTTTTCTCCTTCATCTTTATATTTTATGTTGTTCTTCTTTCATTCCACCTCTTTTTGCTTGGTCTTCAATTTTTCTTGTTCTCATTTCTCTTTCCCTCCTACTTTTTCTGTTTGTTTTTTGTTTTGTTTTGTTTTGCTTTTACTTTTTTCCCTTTCTTTCTCTCTTATACTTTTTCTTTCTCATCTTCTCATCATTCTGGCCTTTTAAGTCATTCTACACTTTTCTCTATACTGTTTCTTGTTTCATTGTTTCTATTCAATTTTTCGAGTCATACTCCTCTATACTTCTTACTCGGCTTAATTATTAAATTTCCTAGGTCTTGTATGATCCCTCTCCAACCTTTTACTATTATTACTACTATTATTCTTTTTCTCTTCTTATCTCTTCCTGTTTCTCTGGTCTTAACTTTCTTTTCAAGGGAACATAGACAAGAGCAAGGAAACAGAATAAGAGGAATAAAGTGTCAAAGTGAAACCTTACAACACTCAAAAAACAAAACAAAACACAATAAAATCATAGAGATGAAAGAGAAGATAATCAACTGAATAAACCCATCAAGATAAACAGATGCATAGACACCAACAAAAAATTACAAGCCATACTAAGAAACAGGAAGACATGGCTTAGTCCAATGAACAAATTAAAAACCAGAAGGAGATGCAGAACATGGAACAACTAATTAAAGTTGTCCAAACAAATATCATGAATCAAATTAATGAAGTGAAGGAAGAGATTAAGGATATTAAGAATACACTGGGAGAACATACTGAAGAAATCGCAAACATACGTAAAAAATAATGGATATGACAGTGATTAATGGCACAATCCAAGAAATCAAAAATACCCTGGAAGCACATAACAACAGATTTGAACAAGCAGAGGAAAGAATTAGGGATGTGGAAGACAGTACATCTGAAATCAAACAGATAGTAGAATAGATAGATAAAAAGGTAGAAAAAAATCCAGCAGGGACTTAGAGATTTGAATGACAACATGAAATGCACAAAATGCACTATAGGCACCCCAGAGGGAGAAGAAAAGGGAAAGGGGGCAGAAAGAGTGTTGAGGAGATAATGGCTGAAAACTTCCAAACCCTATTGAAGGAGATGGACGTACATGTCCAGGAAGCACAGCACACCCCAAACAGTATAAATCCCAACAGGCCTACCCCAAGACTCCAATTAAACTTGTCAAATTGCCCAATGCTCAAGACAAAGATAGAATACTGAGTGCAGCACGAGAAAAGAGAACCATCACATACAAGGGAAACTCAATAAGATTAAGTGCTGATTTCTCATCTGAAAGCATGGATGCAAGAAGGCAGTGGGATGACATAGTTAAGGTGCTAAAAGAAAAAATTTCTGGCCAAGAATTCTGTATCCAGCAGAGGTGGCAGTCAAAAATGAGAGAGTTCAAAATATTCACAGATAAACAGAAATTAAGAGAGTATTTTAATAAGAAACCTGCACTTCAAGAAATACTAAAATGAATTCTGCAGGTCAAAAGGAAAAAACAGGAAAGAGAAAGTTGGAGGGCAATGCAAGAACAACTGAAAAGAAAAAAAAAGAGAAATAAAAACAACATATGACATACATAAACCCAAAGAAAATACAGCTAATGTAAGTGAATCCTTGACAGTAATAACACTGGATGTTAATGGATTAAACTCACCAGTCAAGTGATGCACATTGGCAGAATGGATAAGGAAATATGACCCATCTATATGCTGTCCACAAGAAACCCACCTTAGACGCAGGGATTCAAGGAAGCTGAAGGTGAAAGGTTGGAAAACAATTTTACAATCAAATAATAACCAAAAAAGGGTGGGAGTGGCTTTACTAATATTGGTCAAAATAAACTTTAAATGCAAAATTGTTGTAAGAGACAAAGAAGGACACTACATATTAATAAAAAGGATAAACTTTCAAAAACAAAGAACACTCATAAACATTTATGCACCTAACCAGGGCATGTCAAAATACATGAGGTAAACAATGGAAAAAATTAGGGGAGAAATAGATGTGTCTACAATGATGGTGGGGACTTTAATACACCATTATTACCATTAGACAAAACATCTCAACAAAGAATCGATAAAGAAACAAAGACTTTGAATAATACATTAGGGGATCTGGACCTAATAGACATATACAGAACACTACACTCAAATACAGGGGAATGTACATTCTTCTCAAGTGCACATGGATCATTCTCCAAGATAGACCACATGCTAGGCCACAGAACAACTATCAATTAATTCAGAAGGATTGAAATTATACAAAGTAATTTCTCAGACCATAGTGGAATCAAGCTGAAAATCAGAAAGCAGCAGAGATCCAGATTAGACACAAAGATATGGAAGTTAAACAACACCCTCATAGAAAATCAGTAGGTCAAGTAGGAAATTGCAAAAGAAACCAGTAACTACCCTGAAACGAATGAAAATGACAACACAACGTATCAAAGCCTATGAGATGTAGCAAAAGCTGTACGGAGTGGGAAATTCATAGCCATAAATGCATATATCAAAAAAGAAGAAAGAGCTAAAATCAAAGACCTAACTGCACACCTGGAGGAATTAGAAAAAGAACAACAAACTAACCCCAAAGGAAGTAAAAAGAAGGAAATAACAAAGATTAGAACAGAACTAAATGAAATAGAAAATAAGAAAGCACTAGAAGAAATAAACAAAACAAAAGCTGGTTCTTCTAGAAGATCAATAAAATCGACATACCCTTAGCTAGATTAACAAAGAAAGAAATAGAAAAGATGTAAATACACAAAATAAGAAATGAGGAAGGGGATATCACCACTGACCCCACAGAAATAGAGTATCATAAGAGGATACTTTGAAAAATTATATGCCAAGAAGATGGATAATTTAGAGAAAATAGACAAATTCCTAGAAACACACAAGCTGCCTACACTGATGAAAGAAGAAATTGATTACCTCAACAGACCATAAGTAATGAGATAGAATCAGTCTTCAAAGACCTCACAAAAAAGTAGAGCCCAGGACCAGATGGCTTCACAGGTGAATTCTACCAAACATTCCAAGAAATAACACCAATCCTGCTTAAGCATTTCCAAAAAATAGAAGTAGAAGGAACATTGCCTAACTCATTCTATGATGCCAACATTATCCTAATACCAAAGCCAAAAAGAGACGCCACAAGAAAGGAAAATTACAGAGCAATCTTTCTAATGAAACTACATGTTAAAATCCTCAACAAAATACTTGCTAATAGTATTCAACAACACCTCAAATTAATTATAAACCATGACCAAGGTGGTTTCATGCCTGGTATGCAAGGATGGTTCAACATAAGAAAATCAATCAATATTAAACACCACATAAACAGATCGAAAGAAAAAAATCACACGATCATCTCTATAGATGCACAAAAAGCATTTGACAAAATATAGCACTCTTTCCTGACAAAAGCACTACAAAAGATAGGGTTAGAAGGAAACATCCGGACATCCGGGAAGATGGCAGACTAGTAAGACACGGGAATCTCTTCTCCAGAAAAATAGCTAGAGGACAAGCAGAAACAGCCCCGAAAAAGATCTTCTAGGGTTTATGACAGCAGGTGAAGGCTGCACACCACCCAGAGGAGAGAGGGACAGAAGAGGGAAATTGCGACAACAGAACCGTGAGTTGCAAGTAGCAGCTTCTGCTGCTGCCGGCACCCTCCCCCACACTCTTCAGAATTCTCAGGCCTCTGGGCCTGCGACCACAGACAAAGGGGGCTTCAGGGATCTGCCACTCCCGGAAAGAGGAGAGAGAGGGACACAGCCTTAGACTGACTCAGGTTATGACCTGAAATTTGGGCTGCAGAGCCCCACAGACCCTTCCACATGGTGGTGTGCCCTGGGAACCTAGAAAGGACTGGAGAAATCCGATCCTCCCAACTTCCCTCTCTTCTAGCCTGGACTAATTGTTGAGGACTCCACGGGAGAGGGGTGAGAGAGCCTGGGGCTGACCCTGCTTTGGACTCCCAGGTTTGGTCTGCCCTGTCCCAAGAGCCCTTCCAGGGCTGCGCCATTGTTTGCCTTGGAGCCTGCAAGGGGCTAAAGATATACAAACCTCCCAATCTCCTCCTCTACTAACAGGGACTGATTGTTGAGGATTCAGAAGGGAGTGGAAATATTTCCTAGCTGGGAAAAGGGGGGCGCTACGAGAGAAGTCTGGAGAACAGTCTCAGAAAGTTTGAATCACAGGGCTCTTAGCCCCCAGACAGGAAGCTCTATCACATTGATCTGGCCTGTGTCACAACAAATACGCTCCGACCAGGCATTGAATTGAGAGCTACCAACAAGCGCCATCTCCTGGCAGACCAAGGAAGTGCACATAAGAAAATTAATAAGTAAGAGAGGCTTTTCCTGGTCTCTATAGCCTCCCTACACAAGGCCCTAGGAAACGACTCTACAACCAATTACTGGGTCCAGTGCTCAGTTTTGAGCAACCAGCAGAACAATCCTAACAATCAAGGTTGAGCCCAAAATCAAAGAGCTGTGGTAACTCACAGCCTCTTGCCACTAAAACCCCATAAAAGAGAAAGAGATAGAGCATCTAAGTAAAATACAAACTAACCAGATGCCTAAGCACCAACAAAAAATTACGGGCCATACTAAGAATATAGAAGACATGGCCCAAGAAAAGGAATACAGCAAAGTCCCAGAAGAGATGCAGAATTTGAGAGAACTAATCAGTGAGATGAGCACACATTTCCAAAATCAAATTAATGAGATGAAAGAGAATATAGTTAAAGAGATCAATGACATCAAGAAGTCATTGAGTGAACGCAAAGAAGAATTTGAAATCCTGAACAGAAAAGTAACGGAGTTCATGGGAATGAAAGACACAATAGGTGAGGTAAAAAATACATTTGAAGCATACAACAGCAAACTCGAAATGATAGAAGAAAGAATAAGTGACACTGAAGACAGAGCAGCTAGAATTGAAGAGAGAAAAGAACAGAGAGAGAAAAGAATGGAAAAAATTGAGCAGGGGCTCAGAGAGTTGAATGACAACACAAAACTCAAGAACATATGTGTCATGGGAGTTCCAGAAGAAGAAGAGAAAGGAAAAGGGGAAGAAAGAGTATTTGAGGTAATAATAACTGAAAATTTCCCAACTCTCACGAAAGAAATGAACTTACATGTCCAAGAAACACACCGTACCCCAATAAGAATAAATCCAAATAGACCTACGCCAAGACACATATTATTCAGAATGTCAAATGTAAAAAAGCAGCAAGAGAGAAGCAAACAATGACGTACAAAGGACGTCCAGTAAGACTTAGTGCAGATTTCTCTTCAGAAACCATGGAGGCAAGAAGACAGTGGTATGATACAATTAGGAAACTGAAAGAGAAAAACTGCCGGCCGAGAATTCTTTATCCAGCAAAACTGTCCTTCAAATATGAAGGTGAATATAAAGTATTCACAAACAAACAGAAACTAAGAGACTTTGCAAAAAATAATCTACCTTTGCAGGAAATATTAAAGGAAGCCTTAGAACCTGAAAGAAAAAGACAGGAGAGAGAGGCTTGGAGGAGAGTATAGAAGAAAGAAAAGCAGAAAGGATAACTGAAAGAGTAAAAAGAAAGACAAAAATAAGATGACATATGAAAACCAAAGAATAAAATGGAGGAAATAAATAGTGCATTTTCAGTAATATCATTGAATGTGAATGGATTAAATTCCCCAATCAAAAGATACAGGCTGACAGAATGGATAAAAAAACATGAGCCATCCATATGCTGCTTACAAGAAACTCACCTCAGACCCAAGGATACAAGCCGGCTGAAAGTAAAAGGTTGGAAAAAGATACTCCACACAAAGAGTAACAGAAAAGAGCAGGGGTAGCTATGCTAATATCAGACAAAACAGTCTTCAAATGCAAAAAAAGTGATAAGAGATGCGGAAGGCCATTATATATTAATAAAAGGGACGATCCTCCAGGAAGATATAATAGTCATAAATATCTATGCACCTAACCAGGGTGCCCCAAAATATATGAGACAAACTCTGGCAAAACTGAATGGAGAAATAGACATTTCTACAATAATCGTCGGAGACTTCAACACCCCTCTCACATCATTAGATAGAACAACTAGACAGAAGATCAACAAGGAAACAGAGAACTTGAACAATATGATAAACAAGTTAGACTAAGAGAACATATACAGAACACCGCATCCAAACTCAGTGGGTTATACATTCTTCTCAAGTGCCCATGGATCTTTCTCCAGGATAGACCACATGTTAGGTCACAATACAGCTCTCAATAAATATAAAAAGATTGAAATTATACAAAGCACATTCTCAGATCATAATGGAATGAAACTAGAAATCAATAACAGACAGAAAAAAAGTAAATTTGCAAATGTGTGGAGACTGAACAACACACTCCTAAATATTCGGTGGGTCAAAGAAGAAATTGCAAGTGAAATCAGTAAATATATTGAGACAAATGAAAATGAGAACACAACATATCAAAACTTATGGGATACAGTGAAGGCAGTCTTGAGAGGGAAATTTATAGCCCTAAATGCCTATATTAAGAAACAAGAAAGAGCTAAACTCAAAGATTTAACTGAACAACTTGAGAAACTAGAAAAAGAACAGCAAACCAATCCCAAAGCAAAAAGAAGGAAAGAAATTATAAAGATTAGAGCGGAAATAAATGAAAATGAGAACAGAAAAGCAATAAAGAAAATCAGCAAAACCAAAAGCTGGTTCTTTGAGAAGATCAAGAAAATTGACAAACCCCTCGCTAGACTAACAAAGAAAAAAAGAGAGAAGATGCAAATAAATACAATCAGAAATGAAAGGGAGGAAATTACAAATGACCTCACAGAAATAAAAAGAATCATAAGAGGATATTATGAGAAACTATATGCCAACAAACTAGACAACCTGGATGAAATGGACAAATTTCTAGAAACTCATAACCAACCTACACTGACACAACAAGAAATACAAAAACTTAACAAACCAATCACTATTAAGGAGATTGAATCCGTCATCAAAAATCTCCCAGCAAAGAAAAGTCCAGGACCAGATGGCTTCACAGGTGAATTCTACCAAGCATTTCTAAAAGAATTAACACCAATCCTGTTTAAACTCTTCCAAAAAATTGAAGAGGAGGGAAAATTACCCAACACATTTTATGAAGCCAACATCACCCTAATACCAAAGCCAAATAAAGATTCCACAAGAAAAGAAAATTACAGACCAATCTCTCTCATGAACATAGATGCAAAAATTCTCAACAAAATACTTGCAAATCAAATCCAACAGCATATACATCACGACCAAGTGGGATTTATTCCTGGTATGCAAGGCTGGTTCAACATAAGAAAATCAATCAATGTAATACACCACATTAACAAATTGAAGGGAAAAAAACACATGATCATCTCCATAGATGCAGAAAAGGTATTTGACAAAATCCAAAATCCTTTTTTGATAAAAATACTTCAAAAGATAGGAATAAAAGGAAAATTCCTCAATATGATAAAAGGCATATATGAAAAACCCACAGCCAACATCATACTCAATGGGGAAAGGTTGAAAGCTTTTCCCCTAAGATCAGGAACAAGACAAGGATGTCCACTGTCACCATTGTTATTCAACATTGTACTAGAAGTTCTAGCTAGGGCAATTAGACAAGACAAAAAATTAAAGGTGTCCAAATAGGAAAAGAGAAAGTAAAACTCTCACTGTTTGTGGATGACATGATCCTGTATTTAGAAAATCCTGAAGTATCCAATACAAAGCTACTTGAACTAATAAATGAGTTCATCAAAGTGGCAGGATATAAGATCAACACGCAAAAATCAGTAATGTTTTTGTACACTAGTACTGAACAATCTTGAGGAGGAAATCAGGAGGAAAACTCCATTTTCAATAGCAACAAAAAGACTCAAATACCTAGGAGTTAATTTAACCAAGGAAGTACAGGACCTATATGCAGAAAACTACAAAACAATGCTAAAAGAAAATTTAAAAGACCTAAACAAATGGAAAGACATTCCGTGTTCATGGATTGGAAGAATAAATATCGTGAAGATGTCAATCTTGCCCAATCTGATTTATAGATTCAATGCAATACCAATCAAAATCCCAACAGCTTACTTTACAGAATTAGAGAAGGCAATTATCAAATTCATCTGGAAGGGTAAGTGCACCCGAATAGCCAATAGTATTCTAAAAAAGAAGAGCAATGTGGGAGGAATTTCACTGCCTGACCTTGAAACATATTACAAAGCTACAGTGGTCAAAACAGCATGGTACTGGCATAAAGATATACATATCGATCAGTGGAATAGAATTGAGAATCCAGAAATAAACCCTCACCTATACAGTCAACTGGTTTTTGACAAACCTATCAAGCCCACGCTGATGGTAAAAAACAGTCTCTTCAACAAATGGTGTTGGGAGAACTGGATATCTATAACCAAAAGAATGAAAGAGGACCCCTATCTCACCCCCTATATGAGAATCAACTCAAAATGGATCAAAGATCTAAATATAAAAGCCAGGACCATAAAACTACTAGAAGAAAATGTAGGGAAACATCTTCAAGACCTTGTAGTAGGTGGTGGTTTCTTGGACCTCACACCCAAAGCACGTGCAACAAAAGAAAAAGTAGATACATGGGACCTCCTCAAAATTAAACACTTTTGCACCTCACAGGACTTTGTCAGAAGGGTGAAAAGGCAGCCAACTCAATGGGAAAAATATTTGGAAATCACATATTTGATAATGGTTTAATATCCAGGATATATAAAGAGATGTTACAACTCAACAATAAAAAGACAAATGACCCAATTAAAAAATGGGCCAAAGACATGGATAGACATTTCTCCGAAGAAGAAATACAAATGGCAAAAAAACACATGAAGAAATGCTCAACATCACTCATGATTAGGGAAATGCAAATCAAAACTACAATGAGATATCATTTCACACCTATCAGAATGGCCACTATTAAAAAGACAGAGAACTACAAGTGTTGGAGAAGATGTAGAGAGATAGGAACACTTCTTCACTGTTGGTGGGAATGCAGGATGGTACAGCCACTGTGGAAGACTGTTTGGCAGTTCCTAAAGAAGTTGAATATAAACTTGCCATGTGACCCTGCAATACCACTACTGGGTATATACCCAGAAGAACTGAGAGCAGTGACACGAACAGACATCTGCACACCGATGTTCATAGCCACATTATTCACCATTGCCAAAAGTTGGAAACAACCCAGGTGTCCATCAACAGATGAATGGATAAACAAACTGTGGTCTATTCACACAATGGAATATTATGCAGCTGTAAGAAGAAATGAAGTCATAAAGCATATGGCAACATGGATGAACCTGGAGGACATTATGTTGAGTGAAACAAGCCAGACACAAAAGGACAAATACTGTATGAATGCATTACTATGAACCAAATATATTGTGTAATATATTGTTTGATTCAAAAAAAAAATTTACATGTATCCATTACATTTAATTGAGAAATGTATATATTTATTCATCTGTGTTTACTTTTTAGTTTTTAATTGTTTATGTTTTCAATTATTAAATGTACAAAATAAAGTTAAAAAAAAAAGAAGGAAACATCCTCAACATGATAAAGGGTATATATGAAAAACCCACAGCTAATATCATATACAATGGTGAAATCCTAAAAGCTTTCCCTCTAAGATTAGGAACAAGACGAGGATGCCCACTATCACTGCTCTTATTTAACATTGTTTTAGAAGTACTTGCTCAAGAACTGAGACAAGAATATGATCTAAAAGGCATCCAAACTGGAAAAGAAGAAATAAAAAATTCACTGTTTGCAGAAAACATGATCCTATACACAGAAAACCCTGAGAAATCTACAACAAAGCTTCTACAGCTTATAAATGAGTTCAGTAAAGTCGCAGGTTATAAGATCAATGTGCAAAAATCAGTTGCATTTCTGTACACCAGTAATGAGCAATCTGAGGAGGAAATCAATAAAAAATACCATTTACAATAGCAACTAAAAGAATCTAATACCTAGGAATAAATTTAACTAAAGATGTAAATGACATATACAGAAAAGTACACCATACTGTTAAAGGAAATCGAAGAAGACTTAAATAGATGGAAGAATATTCCCTGTTCATGGATAAGAAGACTAAACACCATTAAGATATCTATCCTACCCAACCTGATCTACATATTTAACCCAATCCCAATAAAAATCACCACAGCATTTTTTACTGAATGGGAAAAGTTAACTATGATATTTATTTGAAAGGGCAAGAGGACCCCAATAGCCAAAGACATATTGAAAAGAAAAATGAAATTGGAGGGATCACACTACCGGACTTTAAAGTACAAAGCTACAGTCGTCAGACTGCATGAGATTGGCACAAGGATAGACCAATGGAACCGAATTGAGAGTTCTGATATAGATCTTCACATATATAGTCATCTGATATTTGACAAGGCCACCAAGCCAACTCAACTTGGAGAGAATGGCCTCTTCAACAAATAGTGCTTGGAGAACTGGATATTCATATCCAAAAGAAGGAGAAAGGAACACCATCTCACACCTTATACAAAAATTAACTCAAGATGGATCAAAGATCTAAATATAAGACCCAAGACCATAAAGACCTTGGAAGATAATGTAAGGAAGCATCTACAGGGTCTTTTAATAGGAAATGGTTTCATGAACTTTGTACCCAAAGCACAAACAGCAAAAGAAAAAATGGGACCTCCTCAAAATTAAAAACTTTTGCTCCTCAAAGGAGTTTGTCAAGAAAGTGAAAGACAGCCTACCAAATCGGAAAAAAATATTTGGTAACCATATATCTGATAGGAGCCTAATATCCAGCATATATAAAGAAATCCTACACCTCGAAAATGAAAAGACAAACAACTCATTTAAAAAAATGGGCAAGTGATTTGAATAGACACTTCTCCAAAGAAGAAATACAAATGGCTAAAAGCACATGAAAAGATGCTCAACTTCACTAGCTATTAGGGAAATGCAAATCAAAACTATAATGAGATATCATCTTACACCCATTAAACTGGTGGCTATTAAAAAACAGAGGGGAAGCGGCTGTGGCCCAATTGGTTGGGCTCCCGTTTACCATATGGGAGGCCCCAGGTTTGGTTCCCGGGGCCTCCTGGTGAAGGCAAGCCAGCCTGCGTGGTGCGGGGAGCTTATGGCCAGCGCGGGGAGCTTACGCAGTAAGATGACGCAACAAAGAGAGACAAGCAGACACAGAAAAATGCAAAGCAAATGGACACAGGGAGCACAAGCAGCAAGGGAGGATAAATAAAATAAAAATAAATCTTTAAAAACAAACAGAGGACTAAAAGTGTTGGAGAGAATGTGGAAGATCAGGAAACCTCATCCACTGCTGGTGGGAATGTAGAATGGTGCAGCCCTTGTGGAGGACAGTTTGGCAGTTCCTCAAAAAACTAACTATAGATCTGCCACATGATCCAGCAATTCCACTGCTGGGTATATACCCAGAAGAATTAAAGCAAGAACACGAACAGATATATGCATACCAATGTTCACAGTGGCATTATTCACTATTGCCAAAAGTTGGAATCAACCGAGATGGATATCAACAGATGAATGGATAAACAAAATGTGGTATATACATACAGTTATTCCGCTAACACACGGAATAACGTGGATGAATCTTGAGGACCTTAAATTGAGTGAAGCAAACCAGGCAATGAAGAACAAATAGTACATGACCTCACTGATATGAATTAAGCAAACTGAGCAGACTCAGAGAGCTATTATCTGGAAGATATACAGGAAATAGAATGTGAGAAAAAGTTGTGAGCCAATGCCCATATGGGCAAAATCTATGAGAAGGTGGAAGTGTGTAGTTGTTTAGTGAAGGGATATTACAGGGGTATAGTGATACTATATGGTTGGTCAATGCAGGTTTGACAGGGTGGTAAGGTGGGAGGGTAGATGGATAGTCCATGGAACAGGGGGGAGGGTTGGGGGAGGGAGCAGATGAACACTGGGTATTGGTGTATATGTTGTTGAAACTACAATATTGGGAATGCTCTTTTGGCAATATGACAAGGAAGGGTTACTGGTTTAGGGTGTTCGATGGGGGGGGCGGCATTTGGGGCAGGGTACACCTGGGGCAGGCTTCTAGGGAGTGTGTGAGTGTTTATGTTGTCATAGTGTGTTGTATCACTGGGTGGAGAACCACATAATGAGCGGGAAGGAGTTGGACTCCCATCCTGGGGAGGCCTGCTATGTTCTCAAACAGAGGAGTGCAAGTCTCTCAAGAGCATGGGCAGTGCCTAATAGGGGAGGACAGACCAGTTTGTGAAGCACTCAGTGCTGTTGCAAGTAACTATGAATCTTGTCCTTCAAGGAGTGAAGCCTGGTGGTCGCTGTGGGCCCCAAGGGGAGGAGGAGGGAGAACTAGAATAGTTGGAACAGGGAGTATTTTGGAGCCAATGGAAGTGTTCTACATGATCTTGTGATGATGGATACAGCCCATGTTAAATTTCATCAAAAATTGATAAAAGTGTATGGTCTAAAATGTAAACCATAAGTGTAAACCATTGACCTTGGTTAGTAGCTATGTTTCAGTATTTGTACATCAGATGTAACAAATGTATCATCCACATATAAAAAGGTTATTAATACTGGAAGGGGAAAATGGGGGAGGATGTTGCATAAATGAGAATCCCCTGTATTCTGTATGTGACTTTACTGTGACTTAAAACTTCTTTGAAAACAAAAAGAAAATAATTAAGACACTGGGGGAATAAATGGAAGAAAATGTCACTGTACATACAGAACAATCTATCTTACAGTGATGATTGGCAAAATGCAAAAAAAAATTAAATATTTTTCATTATTTTTTAATATCACAGTTTTTAAAATTTTATTTTTCCTTTTAAAAAAGTCTTTTATATTTTATTATTTTTAAAACTATCATTATTATTTCATTTTCTTATTAATTGCATTTGGTTATTTTATTAGCTTCATTTTTAAAGAAGGTTTGGATCACAGAAGGGTTACAACTCTGGCACGGGAGGATCACTGGTGTGGGGTGTCAGTGATGGGGGATACATAGGAGGAAGTTCACCTGGGCATACATATAAGGCATATAAATGTGTTCAAATGTTCATGGGGCATTTTCACAGTGGGTGGAGATTCACACAATAACCAAAACAATATCAAATTCCCATCCTGGGATGCTCTGCCACATTCTCTAATGGAGCAGCAACAATTCCCCAAGTACAAGGGCAATGACTAGTGAAGGAGGATGGTCCATTGATGGGCCCTTGATATTGATGACTATACTTATGAGCCATTGCTCTTGAAATTGCAACTTAGCTTACTATTGTAGGGTGCCTAAGAGTTACCTACTGGGAGCCTCCATGTTGCTCAGATGTGGCCTCTCTCTAAGCCAAACTCAGTATATAAATGCAATAACTTCCCCCCAGCGTGGGATATGTCTCCTGGGGATGAGCCTCCCTGGCACCTTGGGATTGCTACTAAGTACCAACAAGCAATGCAACTGGAAAAAAAAGACCTTGACCAAAAGGGGGAAAAGGTAAAGACAAATGAGTTTATATGGTTAAGAGACTTCAGAGTGAGTCGGGAGGTCATTCCAGAGGTAATACTTATGCACATCTCAGCAGGATCTCATTGACTGCCAAAGTAGATACTACCACAAATAGTGGGGCTCCTGAGGGTTCTGGAGTCATCCAAACACGAT
This sequence comes from Tolypeutes matacus, assembly GCA_026826555.1. Classification (NCBI taxonomy): domain Eukaryota; kingdom Metazoa; phylum Chordata; class Mammalia; order Cingulata; family Chlamyphoridae; genus Tolypeutes; species Tolypeutes matacus. Next base: position 973,388 of record JAKSZT010054138.1, read on the forward strand.
AGTCAGGGCAGATAGCTCAGGAGTTTGGTCCCTTGCCAGGGACAATACTTTGGAATTTATGCTCCCCAGTGTGACAGAGATGGACACAGTTGTGTTTTCCCTACACATGGCTCTTCTGTCCTTCTATTTGAACTTATAATTAGTACTAAAGTTGGTAGGTGTACATCCAAGAGACCTAAATCTTTGAGCTGTCCATTTGCCAGCTGGGCCTGAATCTCAATGGAGTTGCAACACCTACTCTTCAGTTCATTGGACTTACCCAGGACAACTAACAAGGAGGAGATGATGGATAACCACCATACCAAGGAACCGAGAGTGTCTACAACTGCAAGCAAGGCGGTCCTATCCATTGGCCATATGGGATCGAAGCCCCCACTCAATTAAAAGTGGAGTGGGCATCACCATCCCAGAATCCTCATGATTGGTGAATGAACTATGGACTAAAGTAGACTTACTAGTATTATACTATAGACTTATTGTGATTCTAACGATGGAAGAACTTATATCATTGGTGTGGAGGCTGTGGCCACTGGAGGTTCTGAGGATAGGCAGGGAAAAAAACAGGTGTAAAACAGGGGCATTTTTGAGACTTGGTAATCATCCTGAATGACATTACAATGACAGATACAGGCCATGATATATCTTGTCATAACCTACAGAATTGAATGGGAGAGAGTGTAAACTACAATGTAATCCATGCTTAGTGGCAATGTTCCAAAATGTGTTTATCAATTGCAATGAATGTACCACACTAATGGAAAATGCTGCTAATGTGGGAAAATGTGGGAGGTGTGGGGAGCAGTGCACATGGGAATCCCCCATATATTCTCTGTAACATTTATGTAATCTAAATATCTTTTAAAAAATAAAAAAAAGAAAAGACAAAAAATTTTTTTATAATGATCATATAATAGTCCATTAAGTGAATTAACCATAATTCACATAACTACTCCAGGATTCTAGTTATTTGGGTTGCTCCTTGACTTTTTTTGCTACTTTCAATAATGTTTTAATAATAATATCATAATGCTTATATATGTGTTCTCCATTTGGGTCATTCAATGGATACATTTTTAGAAATAGTATTTTATTGCATCAGAAGGGAAGAAGATTTTATAGTTTTGGATAGAAATTACCAAACTTTAAAAAATGATTGTACCATAAGCCATGATATGTAACACAACTTGAAGGCAGACAAGATTTATTAGACAGAATTATGAAAGAACCAAGCATAAAAGAAAAAAAATTTAATTAAAATGGATTTTATCAAGAAAGCTAAAAAACATAACATGGGACTGTATAACATAGTGAAACCTCATGTGAAATATGAATATAGGTAATATTACATATATAAGTCTGTTTTTACAAAATATAAATACAAATAAACTAGAGAGACAGAAACAGAATAATAGCTATGTATGGCAGGGGAAGCACAAGGAGATTGAGAGGTGATGAGGGGTTTTTTGTTTGTTTGTTTGCCTGCATTTTGGTTTTTCATTATTATTATATTATTTTTGGAATAATGAAAATGCTCTAATAATGACTGAAGTGATGGATGTACAAATATGTGATTATACCAAATACCATTGGTTGTACACTTTGGATGAATTTATGCTTTATTAATATTTATCAATAAACTTGATTTGTTTGAAAAAGCAGACTTATCAAAAGTAAATAATTTTTTCATAAAATAACACCATTAAAAATGAGGGAGGGAAGCAGATGTGGCTCAAGTGATTGGGCTCCTGTCTGCCATATGGGAGGTCCCGGGTTCAATTCCTGGGGCCTTCTGGTGAAGGCAGAAGCAGGCCCGCACAGAGAGCTGATGCAACAAGATGACACAATAAAAAAGAGACACAGAAGAAAAAGGCAATGAGAGACACAACAAACCAGGGAGCTGAGGTGGCTCAAGCGATTGAGTGCCTCTCTCTCACAATGAAAGGTCCCGGTGCTTCCTAAAGAGAAGACGAGAAGAGAAGACAAGCAGACAAAGAAGAACATGCAGCGAATGGACAGAGAAAGCAGACAGCGAGCACAAGCGTCAAGGGGGGCGGGAATAAATAAAATAACATAAATCTTTTTTTAAAAATGAGGGAGCGGATGTAGCTCAAGGGTTTGGTTTCTGGTGCCTCCTGAAAAAAAAAAACAAAAACAAACAACAAGCAAAACAAATGAAAAAACCAACTCTGGGATGCCGATGCGGCTCAGTGGTTGAGCGCCAACTTCCCAATATGAGGATCTGGGTTCAATCCCCGGACCCCGGTACCAAAAAAAAAAAAAAAAAAAAAAAAATGAATAGGCAAGCCATAAACTAAGGAATATATTCAAAATACATATATCTGACAAAGGACTTCTATCCAGAAAAAAATTAACTTCTGTAACTAAATAATAAAAACACAACCGATCAAATGCACTTCACGAAAGAAGATATACAAATGGGTACCACACATAGGAAAAAAGTGTTCAAAATCATTTTTTGTCAAGAAAATACAAATTAAAACCACAGTGAGATAGATTCCATTACACACCTACTCGATTGGCTAAACAACCAATACATGTTATACTTTGCTGGTGAGAGAGAAAAATAGTATTATCAGTTTAGAAACTGGTCTGGCAGTTTCTTCTAAAGTTAAATGTACATTTACCATATGTCTCTACAATTCCAGTTCCAGATATTTGCCTCAGAGAAATGAAGTGTATGTTTACAAAAAGACTTATACAAGAATGAATCATACATTGTCATGTAGTTAGATGAATTAAATGTAGATCTTCTCATTAAAAGTTTAAGAGGGTTACCAGTTAAATACATCAGTTGAAACCTGAGATGTAACAAATGATTTACTTCATTTAAAAGAGGATTTGAAACATTAGACCTAGTTAACTGCTTATGATAGTCACATCTTTTAGATGGGTTAACTAGAAGGAAATTCTCTCTCCTGAATAACAGCATAGATTTTGTAGAGGACATTTGCTTGATAATGAAAATTTCAAGTCTCCTGCACAATAAGTAGGTTATTTTGTAACACTATAATGTTTAGAACGATTGTTTTGACCGAATCCCTAAGTATCCCAAGGTACCAGTCTATTTTTCTCAGACTTAAAGTAATGGGAAGAGATGGTTATAACCAGCAAGCACATACATTCCCCAGGCTTATCTTTTCTGATCTTCAAAGCAGAGTTAGATACTGTTAGATACTGTTTTATGACATTTGATGACATGGAACCTGAGAATTTGCATTTAAGTCAGTTACTCAGAAGGAAAGTGGCAGATCCTAGGTCTTCAAGTTCTGGAGACTGCACCCCCTAACAGTATATGCCCACTGTCTACCATGATGAATTCAATAGAGAATTCCTCAGTTACATGAAGATAAAGACCCAATTTCTAGGATAATGGTGGCTGCTTCACAGACTTCTTTACTGTGTCTTGTTTTTTATTTTAAGCAGCCTCATGTGTTCATTTACATGAGGAAATCTCATCCTGTCCCACCTCCTGATTATGTAAATCGAGTTTTGAGTGTGAGGGAGCTTTTCTGAGAATAAAGCCCATAGATTTAATTAAATGATGAATGAAGTTAAAGCCCCCTGTTGTAGTTTGCTAAAAGCTGCTGGGAGCAATCTACCAGAAATGGGTTGGCTTTTACAATAGGAATTTATTAGGGTAAAAGCTTACAGTTCTGAGGTTGTGAAAATGTCCTAATCAGGGCATCATCAGAGATACTGTCTCACCAAAGATTAGCTTCTGGGGATCCTGGACTCCTGCCATGTGGTAAGACACAATGGCACCTCTGACAGTCTCTCCCCTCTCCTCTGGACGGCATTGCTTCAGCTTCGGGCTGCTCCGTGTGTAGCTTTTCTCTCTCTCCAAGGTTCGTCAACATCTGGAGTTGATACTGATCAATACTGGAGGTTCTCTGCCAGATGCAAACAGAAAAGTCACTTATGTGACACTGGAGTTTCAAAGAGAGAAAGAGTTTATTGCTGAGCACAAAGCAAGGAGATCAGAAAGCCTATTGGCCATAAATCTGTCTCCCCAGACTGGAAAAACTGAGTGTTTTATAGCATTCAAACAAAGGCAGGCAAGCTCAGGAAGATGCCCGGTTAGAGATAGTCTAATTGCTGAATATGCACAAATTAATTATGTGCTAAATTTACTTGGTTTAAACTTTAGGCTCTTGCCTATGTCAGGTGAGCCAACTCTGATTAGAACTGCTTTGGTTTAGCAAGATAACCTAGGAATTTGGGGTGATCAGTTATGGGCTGACTCATTTTAATCAGCAAAGGGCTATGTGCAAAGACACCTCACTTCAGAGTTGAAAATAAGATAATGAGATTCAGGAGGGGACATTAGCGAGTTGTCTCATTACTGTCCAGTCACAGGGTAAGGTCAGGCAGTTTCAGAACATAGCATCAGCCATTAAGCAAACAAGGTGACTAGGTTACAGCACAGTGATTTACAACAGTGACAGATATCTGCTTCTGGCTACTTCAGAAGGCTAACATGTATCAAGGCTATAATTCAGAAAGCTATCACAGTTATTGGTATTTTCTTTGGGCAATATTGTAAAATATCGAAAGGCTGCAATTGCTTAAAATAGATTTCAGTGAGTCAAAACACATCTGCTAATTTTTCTGTTGCAGAGGCTTCTCTCTGTCACTACAGCATTTTTCCTCTGTCTGTGGCCTTTTAGTTCTCTATTTATAAAGGACCCAGTAAGATGCTTAAGACCCACCCTGGGTCCCACAATCTAATCAAAGGCCCTTAACTGGAGCTATCTAATTAAAAGTGATCTTATTAAAGGCCCTTAAATGAATCAAATCAAAAGGTCCCATATAAAATGGATTTACAGGTACAGGAATGGGATCGCTTTAAGAACAGTATTTTCTGGGACCACAAAAAATTCAAACCAGCACATTGCACTATGGGCCCCCAAAATACATGTTCTTTCCATATGCTAAATGCAATCATTCCATCGCAATAATTCAGAAACCTTAAATCATTTCACTAATAAAATTTCATCAAAATCAGTAATAGGCACGTAGTCTGTCTTGGGCAAAATTCCCCTCTGGCTGTGGACATGTGAAACTTACAAAACAACTTATCTGCTTCCAACACACAAAGAAGGGGCAGACATAGAATAAACAGTCCCACTGCCATAGGGAGTAATTGGAGGGAAAACAGGAGTCACAGGTACCAAACAGTTCTGCAAACCTGTAGGGCATACTCCATTAGATTTCAAAGACTGAGAGTTATCTACAGAACAATGTGTTCTTCTCCTCAGGGCCTCTTCCAAGTGCTTGCCCAGTGGCCATGTCTCAGCTCCACCCTCATCAAGCATTTGGGTGGCAGCCAAGCTCTAGGCCTCACACTCCAAGAGCAGTGGGGTGACAGCCACAATCTTCCCAATCTCTGAGGCACACATTCAACCTCTTAGAAGAGTGGATTGGTGAACTAACTCTCCCCAATCGCCAGGAAATGTGATCTGCCCTCTCTAAAGCCTGTGGCGGCCACAATCTTTCTGAACGGAAGGCCCACCCTCTTCAAAGGCTGGGGCAAACTCACCCTTTCCTCACACATGGGTAGGGTCCCTCTCTTGGCTGGAGATGTCCAAAGTCCAGACCTTAGCTTCCACGGTTCTGCTCTTGAAGTCATTTTTGCTTCAATCTCTCCTTTTCTGTCCCTTTTAGTCTAGGCTGGCAGTGGTTTTGTTCATACAGATCTTGCAAAAAGCTTGTTGGTTTCACATGTAGTTCAGAGGAGTCCCCACCATCAGACAATAGGACTTTCCATCAAATCCTTTCCGGATAATTGCATTTCCAATCTTGACTTATGCTGAAATGACTGGCTGGTTCCAAGTTCAGTTAAGTCCTCACATGAGGTAATATCCTCTGGGGACTCGTTTTCTGGAAGCTCCCAAACCATGAATTTTTCATTTCTTTGTGCCCTGGTGTTCAGTTCTCAGCTCATCCCTTTGCGCTCACATTTTACTATAAGCTGCATTGAGAAGCCAGGCTACACTTGCCACATTATCTTTGGAAATCTTGTGAGCTAAGTATCCAAGCTCATCACTTTCAAATTCTACCTTCCATCCAACATCAGAACACAATTCTGCCAAGTTCTCTGCCACTTTAAAACATGAATTGCCTTTCTTCTAGTTTGCAATGACACATTCATCATTTTTTCCTAAGGCCTCATCAGAAATTACTTTATGATCCACACTCCTAACAAAAAAATCTCTTTATGGTAATCTAGGTCTTTTCTATCAAGCATCTCACAATTCTTCTTGCATATCCAATCAATAAGCCAATTCCACATTTTTGGTATTTGCATAGCAGCACCCACCCCACATTCCTGATACCAACATCAGTTTTAGTTTGCTAAGCTGCTGGAAGCAATATACCAGAAATGAATTGGCTTTTACAATGGGTGTTTATTAGTCTAAAAAGTTACAGTTCTGAGGCTTTGAAAATGTCCAAATCAAGGCATCATCTGAGATGCTGTCTCACTGAAGGTTGGCTGCTGGCAATCCTGGACTCCTTCCAATTGGCAAGGCACAATGGCAGCTCTGCCAGTGCCTGCCTTCTCCTTCAGGCTCACTTTCTCTCCAAGCTCAGCTGTGAGCAATCAGGCACATGGGATTTGCTTTTCTCTCTCCTCTCGTCTGAACTGCCTTGCTGATCTTCAGGCGCTTCCATCTGTGGCTGTTCTTTCTCCCCTGGGATCATCAACATCTGCTGACTTCTCTCTATCACTGTTGCTTTTTTCCTATGTCTACAGCTTTTTAATCCTCCATTTATAAAGGACTCCAATAATAGGATTAAGTCCCACCTTGGGTCCCAAAATTTATTCAAAGGCCCTTAACTGAAGCTATCTAATCAAAAGTAATCTAATCCAAAGATAACTTTACTGAATCCAGTTAAAAGCTCCTATCAACAATGGGTTTATAAGCACAGGAAAGGTTTGCTTTACAAGCAAGGTTTTCTGAGATCCCATTCTCAAACATGTTTTTCAGGGTAGTTTTTTGTGCCTGAAGGCAGGAAGAACCGTGGACATAAGACAGACTGAGTTGGAGATGATCTGAGATTCTACAGCATGATGATGCTAGGTGAGGATTCTAAACCCTCTTTGGTGTCAAGATACACGTTGCTACAACAGTGTCTGATCTTGACCTCATAAAATTATCCTACACTTCAGCTGTATAGTACCAATTTCTTTTCTGGTGATCTACCAAATTCCCTTCACAATGCTGTAGTCCCACAAATAGGTAACTAACAGGAATGCCTGAGGTGATGGCATCTCAACCTTGATAGACTGATCCGATCTACCAAAATGCTTTCATGCTTCTGTTATGCAAGTCAAACAAGATAAGAAAGAGGAAAAACTGCTTTTATTTCTGCTAAAATTATGGCATTTTTTCCTATAATACTTTTCTTCTTGAGAGAAAAATACAAACCAGAGTTTCTTCTTCTGTTTATATAACAGATAAAATATGAACCTGGGGCTGTATTGTGAATGCGAAGAGGGAGCCACTGACGCAGGAGTATGTTGTTTGAACAGATAAAATAGCCGAAATTTAATGAGTATCTACTAGAAGCTGGTGATCTTTCATTTTTTAAACAAATGAATCTAAATTTATTTCCAAAGAACAAATAAGCAAACTGAAGTGTTGGTAGTAGTTTAAAAAAAATCCCAAATCTTTTTTTATTGCACTAACATAGATTCAACATAAAATTTCACTTTTTAACCACTTCCAATATACAATTCAGTGGCATCAATTAAATTCACAAAATTGTGCTTCCATCACCAATATCCATTAGCCAAAACTATCTGTCTTTCACACAGAAACTCTGCACCCATTTCATACTGACTCCCCATCACCAGTGCCCCTGACACTCAGTAAACTGTAATCCATTCTCTGTCTTTATTCCAGTTATTTCATATAAATGAAGATATACAGTATCTGTGCATTTGTGCCTTACTTCATTAAACAGATAATTTCATGTTTCATCCATGTTGTCACATGTGTCAGACCTTCAATGTCTTTTATGGTTGAAAAATTTTCCATTGTATATATATGATATTTTTTATCTACTAATCTGTTGATGGGTACTTAGATTGCTTCCAGCTTTGTGAACAATGCTGCTTTAAACCTTGGTGTATATATACACATTTGAGTCCCTGCTTTTAATTCTTCTGCATATGTACCAAGAAGTGTGATATTCTCTGTTTAACTTTTGTGAGAAGTGTTAAACAGTTTTTCCCAGCAGCTGCACAATTTTACTTTGACACAAACAATGGATGAGGGTTCCTACTTCTCAGCTTCCTTCCCATCATTTGTTATTTTCCATGTTTTTAAAATTAATTGCCATCCTATTGGGAATGAAGTGGAATCTCATTATAGTTTGAATTTACATTTCTTCAAAAGGCTAATGATGTTGAGCATCTTTTCATGTGAAGAAACTGGTGCTTAAAGCTATTGAATTTCATGCTCACAATTGTTGTGTAAGGCAAATATAAATAATTCCTATTCAAAAGAAAAAAACAAGTCTCACAGTGGTCAAATGTATTGCCCTCAGTGAAACATGAAAAAGCATTTGGACCCACACTTCTCTGGCTACAGAGTCTTTCCTTTCTCCCTGTTTTCTAACCCCTTTAATCCTGAAATCAGTCTACTTTCTCTGTTTCTCTTATGCTTTATTTATTCCATGATTAAGTGTTCCTTTGCATATGAAGTGCGGTGAGATGTTGCCTCATTTGTTTTGTACCACAAGCAATCTTCATCTGTGAAGTATGTGTATGAGGCAGGTTAGTATAGTAAAAGGGAAGACTTGGGTCACAGCTGAAGACCCAGCAGATAACATGGCCGATAGACCACATGGTCGTGAGACTCCGTCCAGAAACCTCCTGAGAAGAAAGCTGCTGGAAAGACCCTGGCCATGAGATCCCATTTGGAAAAACAACATCCCCTTTGACCCACGAGATCCCATTGGGTCAAGGGAAAACCCCAGATACTCTCAAAAGGCCTCACCATTGGCCCCTGAGAAACTGACAGGTGGGGCAACCAATCAAAACAGCAAACTGCTGGGACCCTGCTCCAACATTATGAAGGGAGGGGAGGAGGAAAGACTTTTAAAAGGCCTGACCTGGGGTCCCATATGCGCAACTCATCCTGTGGTATATCCACGGTACAACTGTGTACTTTTCTCATTTTCTTATTTCTTAATAAACTCTCTACTCTCTTGCCTAACCTATGGCATGTCCTTCAATTCTTTTATGTGACATAAGCCAAGAACCTAGAAGCCCAGAAACCAGAGCCATCTGGTAACATTATTTGGCGAGCCAGCCAGGAGACAGAGAGGCAAGTGGCCCTCTCCAACCCCCACCAGAGACTGGTGAGTTTTTAATTAAAGCCTCTCTGTGCCCTATTTTATTTTATTAGTGAGGCTCTAAGATTCTCACCCTGGGCCATGCTGGGAGGTTTGTTCCTTACTCAGTCCCCGGAAGGCCCTGAAGTTCCTCTTATTCCACTACCTCCAGGGCCCCTGAGGCTGTTTACCTGTAAGGTGAAGAACAGTCTCTGCCTCTTAATATGCCTCTTAATGTTGGGTTTAACTGTGGTACTCAGTCCCTGGGAGTGGCCATGAGATGAGCTCACTCATGGCTATCTCCTGAGACCTCTGCAAAGTAGGCAAAAGAAAGGTCCTTAGCCAGTCCTTTTCTTAGAGGGAAAGCCTGGTTTGGGAGCTAAGGTCTGGGCACTGGACCCAGACATCTCCCAAGACCTCTAAGACTCTAAGGTAGGGGTGATCTCCCATGCCATGTAGATCCAAGGAAGTTCTGGGTGGTGGGTGAAATTGTCCTTGAGAACTGACTGGGCATGTGGCCTAAGTCAAGCAGGAGTATGCCAGGAGTTTACAGGCCCTCTCTGTGAGTTTAAAATGGCTATTACCCATTGTATTATTTCCTTAGACCTCTAGTTAACTCCTTTTAATTAGATGTGACTTTAATCTGCCATTTTAAATGGGGTTTCTGGATAGGCTCCCACAGGACATAAACTTGGTCGGCCCAGACTTCCGAGTCCCTCTTCGGAGGTGGTAGGGGCTGGCCCCATGACGTGCAGATCCAAGGAAGTTCTCAGTGCTGTGTGAATCCATCCTTGAGACCTGACTGGGCATGCGGCCCAAGTCAAGCAGGAGTCTGCTGGGAGTTTACCAGGTGTTCTCTGTGAATTCAGAATGGCTATCACCTATTGTATCATTTTCTGAGCTACTAGTTAACCCCTTTTAATTAGAAGTGCCTTTGGTTTTCCAACTACTGCTGTCCTCATTTTTGGTCTGTGAGATGCTTTAGAATGCCTTAGACTGAAAATGCAGGCAACGGTCTTACCCTTGGTAGTGCCCTGAGGCTTTGCTCCTTCTCAGCCCTGGGAAGGCCCTGAGATTGTTTCAGGGGGTCCCTGAGGCTGTTTGCTAGCAAATCACAGGGCAATTAGTCTCCAGTTTTTTAATGGGTTTTTAGTGTCGGGTTTAACTGCAGAACTTGGACCCTGGTAGTCATCATGAGGTGAGCTCTCTCATAGCCATCTGCAAAGTAAGCAAAAGAAAGTCCCTAGCCAGCCCATTTCCTAGGGTCAGCCTGGCTTGGGTGTTCAGTCTGGGAGCTTGACCCAGATGCCCCCAAGACCTCTAAGGCTCTGGGAATGCCCAGAGACATAAGGCTCCTGATCCCTGGAATGTGGGGCCAGTGATCAGGAATAACCTCCAGGACACTGGTTTGGTGAGCAATATGTTTGACCAGGTTTAGCAGTGGGAAGCCACCCAGACTGAAGAACGTGTTTATCCTCCCCTAGGATAATGGACAGCTTCTAATTGGGACAACCTGCCTACTGATAGTCTAAAAAGAAAGAGGCTAATCTGCTATACCACATGGCCACAGTATAGCTGAGAGTGGCTTCTGCACAGGACCCTGAATTCCAGTTAAACCTGCCTAAGAGAGGAAAGAACAGACAGATCTGAGGGCCAGAGACCATGTTGCCATGTCTCCTCAAAAGGAAGAGGAAATGTACTACCAAACTGGTCAATTTTAAATAAGCTCAGGGAAGTTACTCAGAGGCAGAAACTAGAAACCCAGATAGTCTGCATAAGATACCCATAGAAAGCTGCAGAAATGTTCCCTGAGCCCCCAAACTTCCATTAACTCCCTTTTAGAAACAGCCTTCTCAGTTTTCAACAATCAAGACCATGCTGCCAAGATGGAGAAGGTAAGGAGCGGCACAGGGTCCGGGATGGGCTCACCTTTTAACTGCCACCATTAAAAGCACCAGTCACCTCAGGGTTACCATAATCCAGGCTCTATGTAAGCAAGAACCTGATCCCAAGCTGTCTCATCACACTGACCACTGGGTGGGCCCTTGCCCCAGGGGAGGATAGAAGGGGCCTGAAGCCATGCATGAACTATCAACCAGGAAGCCTCAGGTGACCCTTGACATGGCAGATAAGATTGTTAATTTCTTAATTAATGTGAGAACCAATTACTCACTCCTAATCTGCACTCCCGACCTCTCCTAGCCTCTTTGTGCCTAATAAAGGGAGTGGTGACTCAAGATCTAGGACTTTTACTAAACTTCTCTACTGTAGAATAAGAAACCTCCTCATATGCCATCAATTAAAATTAAAAGGTTCCTGGCTATGCCTAGCTCCCTGTCTAATCCCTTGTAACACTTCAATCCTTCCAGCAAAAAAAGATTTATAGGGAGGTAACTAATGGAATGCAGCCCCCAGAGCAGCCCCAATTCATGTCTTGTTGGAGGCAGGGCTTCTCTGGATCCCTGAGCTCTGTACCTAGAAGCTGCCCAGGGATTTTTCATGGAGGAACAAAGCTGAAAGTTCCTGCACAAGGTTTCTGCCATGGGCGGACACCGGGAGCTTTGCATTTAAGTGATTCTAAAGGTAGGTGTTTCCCTAAGCTAAGCTAAGTGTGTAAAGTTCTCTCTTCTGTTCTAATCTGTGCTTAGTTTGTGTTTAATTTTAAATTCGTGTTTAACTTTGTCAGTCTGCTCATGCCTAGGAACATATAAGTCAGATTTGGGGTTCCCTTGTTACAAATTGGATAATGGTGAAAGGTAAACTGAAAACGAGACTTAAAATGTCAATACTATCTTGCAATTGAATTTGATGTATAAAAGAAATCACAAGTGGAATTATTCAACTGCTAGAAAAGCAGAAAAACTTAGCAAAGTTGTTACTAATAAAATAGTTTTAGTTGCTTAGTTAATCAACAAAAGTGCCCAATTTATTCTAAAGTAAAAAACTTACTAGAAAATGTAACTAAGAGTTAAGATCATTATATAGATGCCTTTATATTATAAAACAGCAAAAGGATAATGTGGCGGTTTGATATTATTTATGAATCCCAAAGAGATATTAATTATGGTTGTAAAGTGGTCTGTTCCTCTGGGCATGATACCCTTTGATTATATTAGATTCAGCTGAGATGAGTTTGATTAAATTATGTTAAGATTAGGGCTTTGGGCTTCTGGGGAAATGGCATTGAGGTAGATAGACATTGTTTAGTTCTCTCACAAAAAAAAAAAAAATGGTAGAGAAAGGACAAAAACCTACCCGAGGGATCTGCTTTGGGGATAAATAGAACAGGAGGCTACAGAGCATCGGCCAGGAGGGAGTGGGACAAAGAGAGAAGGAGGACAAAGGAAAACTGTGAGTTACTTGCCCTGTGGCTGGAAGTGGCAGGTGCATAAGCCCCACCCAAGGCAAAAAGCCTCTGTGGAAGCCCTGGTTCTTAGCAGCCAGCTGAATGGGAGGGAGCGCTCCTGGGGAGGAAGAGGGGTCTGACAGGTGGTGGAGAGTAGTTTCATTTTGTGGGTTTAGCCACATGAACCCCCTTTGAATTTCAGGGAAGACACCAGCCAGCATTGAGGCAGCCCTGGGGAGATGGGAAGAGGGATCTGCTCAGGCATGCTGTCATACCTAGCCGCCCTGGGAGAGAGGAAATAGGTCAGGAAGGGGGCAGAGACAGACACCTAACTAGCCCCACCCAGGAAAACAGAAGTCCAACTTGCCTGAGGGAAATGGGGGGTAGAAAGAGCCAGATAAGCTTTCAGAAACCTATTTAACCTATAGAGCTGGTATAGTTCAGTGGAGGAATTCCTGCCTTGCATGTGGAAGGTCCGTGGTTTTAGTGTTGGTACCCCCTAAGAGAAGGAATCCAGGGAGTGATCCACTGAGTTATCAGGCACACAGCTAGCCTCTTTTGATAGGGACTTATAGACTGAGATTCTGTTGCTTTCTTTTAGGTTTTTTGGATCTGTTATTTTTTTCATTTTTTGCTGCAGTTTTGTTTCTTGTTTATTGTCTTTTCCCTTACTTTGTTTCCTTTTTTTCTTTTACTTTTTTTTTCAACCTATTTATTTCTTTTCTTTTCTTCATTTTTCTATCTCCTAACTTCTGTTGTTTTTCTTTCATTCCACCTCTTCTTGTTTGGTCTTCATTTTTTTTTCTTTCTCTCCTTTTTTTCTTTTTCCTTTTATTCTCTTCTCATCTGTCTGGCCATTTAATTCATTCTATTTTTTTCTCTCTATTTTGTTTCTTGTTTCATTTTTTTATTCCAGCTTTTTAAGTTCTTATTCCTTTGTATTTCTTATGATTTTTTACTTGTATTATTTATTTTCCTAGCTCTTGTATGATTAATCTTCTACCTTTTAAAAAAATTATTATTACCATTATTCTTTTTCTCTACTTATCTCTTTCCTTTTCTCTGGTCCTAATATTTTTTTTCAAGGGACACACACAATTGCAAGGACATAGAATAAGAGGAACCAAGTATCAAAAAGGAACCTTACCACACACAAAGAAACAACAAAATAAAACCCTAGAGTAGAAAAAGAAACTAACCAACCAAATAAGCCCATCAAGATAAACAGATGCCTAGACACCAACAAAAAATACAACCCATACTAAGAAACAGGAAGACATGGCTCAATCTAATGAACAAACTAAAAAACAGGAGGAGATGCAGAACATGGAACAACTAATCAAGGATGTCCAAACAAATATCATGAATCAACTTAATGAATCGAAGGTAGAGATAAAGGATATTAAGAAGACACTGAGGGAACATACTGAAGAAATTGTAAACATGTATAAAAAGGTAACGGATATGATGGTAATGAATGGCACAATGCAAGAAATAAAAAATACACTGGAAGCACATAAACAGCAGATTTGAACAGGCAGAGGAAAGTATCAGTGATATTGAAGACAGTACAGAATAGGTAGATAGATAAAAAGAAAGAAAAAATACAGAAGGGACTTGGGGATTTGAATGACAACACAAAATACACAAACATATGCATTATAGGCATCCCAGAGGGAGAAGAGAAGGGAAAGGGGGCAGAAGGAGTGTTAGAGGAAATAATGGCTGAAAATTTCCCAACTCTTTTGAGGGATATGAACATACATGTCCAGGAAGCACAGCACACCCCAAACAGTATAAATCCTAACAGGACTAACCCAAGACATATACTTATCAGATTGCCCAATGCTTAAGACAAAGAGGGAATACTGAAAGCAACAAGAGAAAAGAGATCCATTACATACAAGAGAAGCTTGATAAGATTAAGTGCTGATTTCTTATCTGGAACCATGAAGGCAAAAAGGCAGTGTACGACATAATTAAGGGGCTAAAAGAAAAAAACAACAACTAACTGCAAGCCAAGAATTCTGTATCCAGCAAAGCTGGCAGTCAAAAATGAAGAAGAGTTCAAAATATTCACAAATGAACAGAAATTAAGAGGTTGTCAACAAGAAACCTGCCTTCCAAGAAATACTAAAGGGAGTTCTGCAGGTTGAAAGGAAAAAAAAACAGGAGAGAGAGGGTTGGAGGAGAGTATAGAAAGGAAGATTATTGGTAAGAATATCTAAAAAGATTTTAAAAAGAAATAAAAACAACATATGACATATATAAACCTAAAGAAAATATGGCTAATGTAAGTAATGCCTAGACAATAATAACATTTAATGTTAATGGAATAAACTTTCCAATCAAGAAACAGAGATTGGCAAAATGGATAAAGAAATATGACCCATCTATATGCTGTCTACAAGAAACTCACCTTAGACACAGGGACACATGGAGGTTGAAACTGAATGGTTGGGAAACAATTTTACATGCAAACAATAACCAAAAAATAGCAGAAGGAGCTAGACAAATATTGGTCAAAATAGACTTTAAATGCAAAACTATTGTAAGAGACAAAGAAGGACACTATATATTAATGAAAGGGATAATCTATAAAGAAGAAAGAACAATAATAAACATTTATGCCCCTAACCAGGTGCCTCAAACTACATGAACCATACATTGGAAAAACTAAGAGGAGAAATATATGCCTCTACAATTATAGTGGGGGACTTTAATACACCATTATCACCATTAGACAGAACATTGCAGCAGAGGATCAATAAAGAAACAGAGACCTTGAATAATATATTAGAGGATTTAGACCTAATAACATATACAGAGAATTACACCCCAATACAACCAGATATACATTATTATTGAACACACATAGATCCTTCTCCAGGATAGACCACATACTAGTCAACAGAACAACACTTAACGAATTCAGAAAGATTGAAATTATACAAAGTAATTTCTCTGACCACAATGGAATGAAGCCGGAAATCAGTAGGGGGCAGAAAACCAGATTAGGCACAAAGATATGGAAGTTAAACAACACACTCTTAAACAATCAGTGGGTCAAGGAGGAAATTGCAAAAGAAACCAGTAACTACCTTGTAACAAATGAAAATGACAACACAACATACCAAAACCTATGGAATGCAGCAAAAGCAGTGCTGAGAGGAAAATTTATAAATGCCTATATTAAAAAAGAAGAAAGAGCTAAAATCACAGACCTAACTGCACACCTGGAGGAATTAGAAAAAGAACAACAAACTAATCCCAAAGCAAGTAGAAAGAAGGAAATAAAAAAGATTAGAGCAGAGCTAAAAGAAATTGAAAATAAGAAAGCACTAGAAAAAAATAACAAGACCAAAAGTTGATTCTTTGAGATTAATAAAATTGACAAACCCTCAACTAGACTAATAAAGAAAGAAAGAGAGAAGATGCAAATACATAAAATAACAAATGAGGAAGGGAATATCACCACTGATTCCACAGGGAAAAAAAAAAGAGTATCATAAAAGGATACTTTGAAAAATTGCATGTCAGCAAGATGGATAATTTAGATGAAATGAACAAATTTTTAGAAACACACAAGCAGCCTACATTAATGAAAAAGAAATTGATGAACTCAACAGACCAATCACAAGTAACGAGATTGAATTAGTCATCAAAAACCTCCCAACTAAGAAGAGCCCAGGACCAAATACCTTCACAGATGAATTCTACCAAGCATTACAAAATAACTATCACCAATTCTGCTTAAACTCTTCCAAAAAAATACAAGTGGAGGGAATATTGCCTAAGTCATTCAATAATGCCAACATCACCCTAATACCAAAGCCAAACAAAGATGCCACAAGAAAGGAAAACTACAGACCAATTTCTCTGATGAAACTGGATGCTAAAATTCTCAAAAAAATACTTGCTAATTGTATTTAACAACACATCAAACAAATTATACACCATGACCAAGTGGGTTTTATCCCTGGTATGGAAGGATGGTTTATCATAAGATAATCAATCAATGTACTATACATCACATTAACAGATCGAAAGAAAAATTCACAGGATCATCTTTATTGATGCAGAAAAAGCATTTGACAAAATACAGCACTCTCTCCTTATAAAAACACTTCAAAAGATAGGAATAAAAGGAAACTTCCTCAACGTGATAAAAGGTATATATGAAAAACCCACAGCTAGCATCATATCCAATGGTGAAATGCTAAAAGATTTCCCTCTAATATCTGGAACAAGACAAGGATGCCCATTGTCACCGCTCTTATTTAAGATTGTGTTAGGAGCACTTACTCGAGCACTTAGGCAAGAAAAAGATACAAAAGTCTTCCAAATTGGAAAGGAAGAAGTAAAAAATTTCTCTATTTGCAGATGACATGATCCTATACATAGAAAGCCCTGAGAAATCTACAACAAAGCTTCCAGAGCTGATAAATGAGTTTGGTAAAGTGGCAGTATATAAGATGAATACACAAAAATGAGTAGCATTTCTGTACAACAATAATGAGGAATCTGAGGAGGAAATCAAGAAAAAAGTTCCATTTACAATAGCAACCAAAAGAATCAAATACCTAGGAATAAACGTAACTAAAGATGTAAAGGATTGTATGCAGAAAACTACCCAACATTATTAAAGGAAATCAAAGAAGACTTAAATAAATGGAAGAATATTTCCTGTTCATGGATTGGAAGACTAAACATCATTAAGATGTCTTTCCTACCCAAATTGATTTACAGATATAATGGAATCCCAATAAAAATTACAAGAGCATTTTTTACTGAATTGGAAATGCTAACTATGATATTTATTTGGAAGGGCATGGGGTCCCTAATAGCCACAGACATATTGAAAAAGAAAAATGAAATTGGAGGTATTATACTACCTGTCTTCAAAATATACTACAAAGCTACAGTGGTCAAAAGTGCCTGGTATTGGCACAAGGATAGACTTACTGACAGATAAAACCAAATTGAGAGTTCTGACTGATCCTTGCATATATAGTCAACTGATATTTGACAAGGCCATCAAGCCCACTCAACTGGGAAATAATGGCCTCTTCAACAATTGGTGCTTGGAGAACTGAATATCCATATCCAAAAAAATGAGAGAGGATCACCATCTCACACCATATACAAAAATTAACTCAAGATGGAACAAAGATTTAAATATAAGAGCCAATTCCATAAAGCTCCTAGAAGATAATGTAAGGAAGCATCTACAAGATCTTGTAGTATCAAATGGTTTCATAAACTTTACACACAAAGCATGAGCAACAAAAGAAAAAATAGATAAATGGGACCTCCTCAAAATTAAAATCTTTTCACTTCAAGGGAGTGAAGAAAGTGAAAAGGTAGCCTACTCAATGGAAAAATATATTTGGTAACCAACTATCTGATAGAGGCCTAATATCCAACATATAAAAAGAAATCCTACATCTCAAAAATAAAAAGACAACCCATTTTAAAAATGGGCAAGAGATTTGAATAGACACTTCTCCAAAGAAGAAATTCAAATGGCTAAAAAGCATCTGAAAAGATGCTCAACATCACTAGATATTAGGGAAATGGAACTAAAACTACAAAGAGATATTAGACTGGCTGCTATTTTAAAAAACAGAGGACTACAAGTGTTGAAGAGGATGTGGAGGAAAGGGAATGCTTATCCACTGCTAGTGGGAATGTAGAATTGTGCAGCCATTGTGGAGGACAGTTTGGTGGTTCCTCGGGAAGCTAACTATAGAATTGCCATATGATCCAGCAATCCCACTGCTGGGTATATAACCAGAAGAATTGAAAGCAAGGACATGAACAGATATATGCACACTAATGTTCATAGCGGCATTATTCACTATTTCCAAAAGTTGGAAGCAACCCAAATGTCCATCAACAGCTGAATGGATAAGCAACCTGTGGTATAATCATACAATGGACTATTACTCAGCTGTAAGGAGGAATGCAGTATTAACACCCAGGATAACATGGATGAATCCTGAATACCTTATGTTGAGTGAAGTAAGCCAGTCACTGAAGGACAAAAATTACATGACCTCACTAATATGGATTAAGCAAATTGAGGAGACTCACAGAGCTAGTGTCTGGAAGATAGGTTTACAGGAGACAGACAGGTGAGTAGAGGGTGGTGAGCTGATTCCAATTAGGGCAAAATGTATTAGGTGGAAAGGTGTGGTTGGGCAGTGGATGGGCATGACATTGGTGAAGTGGCATGATTGGGTTCGATGGTGCTGGTCTGTGAGGGAGAGTAGGTTGTGGGGGTTGGGTTCGACTATCCATGGAACTAGGGGGAGGGTCAAGGGAAGGAGCAGATGAACTCTGGGGATTTGCAGATCTGTGGTTGAACCTATAATATTGGAAATGTTCTTTTGGAAAATATGTCAGGGGAGGGTTACTGGTGTAGGGTAACCGGTATGGGGAGTATACAGGACAGGGTGCACCTGGGGCAGTCTTCTATGGAATATCTAAGTGTTCATCTTTCATAGTGTGTTATATCAGTGGGTGGAGACCCACACAATAAACAAGAAATCATACTCCCATCCTGGGGAGTCCTGCTATGCTCTAAATTAGAGGGACAAGAAAACAGACCAATATGTCAAGCCCTCAATATTATTGCAAGTAACTATAAATCTTATTCTTCAAAAACTGAAACTTAGTGACTTAAATCTTTGGTTTGTCCATGTGCCAGTTGAGCCCTGAACTTCAGCAGAGTTGAAATACCTACTCTGTAGTTCATTGGATTCACCCAGGACAACTAACAAGAAGATGATAATGGAAAATGCCCATCCCAAGGAACAGAGAGTGTCTGCAACTGCAAGCAAGATAGCTCCGTCCATCTGCTCCATGAGATCTAAACCCATTCTCAGTTAGAAGCAGAGTGGGTATCACCACCCCAAAATCCTCAAGATTGGGGAGTGAACAATGGACTAAAGTAGACATTATTATTCTACGCTAGACTTACTATTTTTCTTGCAATAGAAGAACTCTTACTGATGTCAAGGCAGTGGCCACCAGAGGTTCTGAAGGATAGGAAAGGGAAGAATAGGTGTAATAGGGGGGAATTTTCAGAACATTGTATTTGTGCTGCATGACATTGCAGTGATGGATACAGGCCATTGTATGTTTTTTCATAACTTACAAAATTGTGTGGGACAAAGTGTAAACTATAATGTAAACTGTAGTCCATGGTTAGTAGCAATGCTTCAATATGGGTTCATCAATTTTAACAGATGTACCACACTAATGAAGGATATTGTTAATGTGGCAAAGTGTGGGAGGGAGAGGGAGGGGGGCATATGGGAATCCCATATATTTTTATGTAACATTTATATAATCTAAACCTTCTTTAAAAATAAAAAAAAATTAATTATAAAAAAAGCAAAAAATAAAAACTGTAGGGCTTTGATTCAACCACATCATTAGGACAATTCAGTTTAAGTCCCCACCCCCATGGTGGGCTATATAAACGGATGCTTAATCAAGGACACACAGAATAAGATACACAAGGAGGAATAGAGAGAGCATCACAGACATGGAAGAGGAATAAACTTTGATCCTGTGTCTCCAGGAAGAGAGATGTGCCTGATAGTCTACAGCTGGCCTTGTGAAGCGAACAGGGCAGCTGATCCTGGAAAGAAACAAGCCCTCCATACAGCTCAGATCAGAAGAAGCTGGGCCCAAGGAGCCTTAAAAGAAAAGAGAAAGGTTGAACCCTTGCAGATATCGCCCACCATCTTGCTTCAACACATGACAACTGACTTTGGGTGAGGAAGTAACCTTGAGTTGTACTCTTTAGGACCTTGTAATTGTAAGCTTCTACCCCAAATAAATACCCTTTATAAAAACCAACAGAGCTCTGGTACTTTGCATCAGCACCCCTTTGGCTGCATAATTCATATAATATCTGAAATTGCTATAACTGGGTGCACTTAGCCTAGAACCTACTACTGTGATGGTAATCTTAGACTAATTTACCTTTATTTATGGTTACTTCAGGTCTAGCCACACCCTTGCTTATGCTTGCTATAGTAAGGATAATTATAAAGTAAACTTACCTTTGATTATGGTTATTTTGTGACTAGCTTACTAGCTTCACCTCGCCCTTATACTTCAGCTATTGTGGTGGTAATTCTAAACTGAGTTTGCCTTTGCATATGGTTATTTCATGACAACTTCTGCCCCCCATGGGCAGGGGAAGGCAAATTTAAGACATCCCCATCTCCTATCCTTCCACTGTTATTAATGATCTTGCTTTCTCTCTTGAATCCAGGTGTGGATTAGATTGCTGCCTGGTGGAATTCTTGACCCTTGGGGTTGGACGTCCACTATTCCTATCCAGCAGCCTCCAGAGTCCTGTTATTTCTGAGGACTGGGGAGTGGGGGGCCTCCCACCTCGAGGGTTGATGTTTCTAAAAGAAGCAAATCTTGAGAAAAAACATGTTTCCCTGAGACTTCAATGACCTCAGTGAATATATACTGGATTTAGTGTTTCTCATCCAAGGGCTATCAAAGTCAAAATGGGAAATAAGCAAATCTCTAAAGTAAAGGAAAATGTAAATTGTATTTTAAAGCATTGGGAACAATTTGGCTATAAGCCAATAATTAAAAGGAATGAAATTCTTGTGCAAAACTGCATGATCACAGTGCAAATTAGAGTATTAGAACTAGCCTTCAAAGAGATCTTTTGACTATAATGTTATTTTACAGTTCAACATATTTTGTAAGAGAATGAAAATTATAAGTAACTGTCTATCTCTCTATGTCTATTTTCTCAGTATATATCTTCATACAACGAGATGGTAATATCAGATTAACAAATGAAAATTCTTAAAAGAGCCTTATTCAAATTGTTTAAAATCAAATATGCACTTATATATATGAAAGAATATTCCTGGAACCCAAATTAGGCTAACCAGGATGGAAAGGTCATATAAAAATCTGAATATAGAAACTATTGGGAAGGGGAAAAAGATTTTCCTAAGCTCTTTGACCTACCCAGACCCCAGGGCCTTCTCTTTGCAAGAGCTATGAGAGAGGGCCTAGATGTGGCAGATTAAAACTCTGTCCTCTAGGCTGGAGAATTAGGAATCAATTTGCTCTGAAGTTCCCCAATTTAAACCTTTTAACAGCCTTAAAATAAGGGTAATTAATCATCCTATACCAAATTTCAATTAGTAAAGGAAAAGTCCTTGAAAGCTATGGAATGATCTTTTCTAAATTATAATTTAAAAAATTAAACAATTATAATATATTCCAGAACCTAGCAGTTGGTATGGTTTTAAGATTATTCACAGTTTTAGAATTTTATTAAAGAAAAGAGGTCTTAGCCTCCTGTAAATTAAGGAAAAAGTACATTCTTTGCATAAACTGTAATTGTTTCAATTTTATTTCACTTGGGTATTATCTCCCTGGGTTTATAGAATATCAGTTAAATAAATTAACATTATATGTAGCAAATCTTTAAGGTGATGAAAATTGTGAGTTTATGTTTAATGAAATTAAGATAAAGGTAAATTTCATTGGTTGCTAATTGTAATTAATAAACTTATTTAAAGGTAAAGTAACTATTCTATGTGGTTATGGTTAATTATAAGGAGTTTATAAAAGCATCTTCTAAACTGAAGCATTTAAATGGCTAATTCCAGGAAGGTGTTATTAATTAGAAACCTAAATTGATATTAATAACAAAAAGTAACTTCATAACAGGGAAATCTGCCAGAGGCCACCTCAATCTGCATATTAAAGTGGTGGTAAAGGAAGATAATCTTGATTCCATAGGGAATCTTAGATATTCATAAAATAATTGAGAAAGTAGTTTTTCCTGTACTGCTAAAGCAAAATACCTGTTAACATAATCATGGTAAAGGTGTAGAAGTAAAAAGCAAAGTACTAAAATAGTTAAGTTCATTTGATATGTTATACATTGCTTTGGAAGTGTTTAGAAAGTGTATAAAAATTAAGAGATAGACTTCAGTATTGTCAAACTCTCTTGTGAATTCAAATCAGGCCCAAATACCCTGCATGGTGCCTCTCTATTTGAGTTATTGGCTTGGGTGGTCACTACCACCCCTAAAACAATAAAAGTATCTACTACATCTCTGAACATGCTCCTGAAGTGGATGTAGAGTACATTGCAGTTTCAGACTCCTGCAGCAGCTGGCAATGGCTTGATATGGCCAGATATACAATGGACATTGCCTCCAGACTGGCTCTGTTTCATAGTGCCCAAGGGCACTAAGCACCAGGCGTGAAACACTGCAATCTACCTTCCTAGCTCCTCTCCAGGATCAATGGTGCTGCAGCATGCTGTCTGTATGACGGACATACCAAGTGGAGCAATAATTACCAGAGTAATGTGAGAAGAACTTAAAACACAATTGGCATTATAGCCTGCTCCCATGGAGAGATAACATGTATGGTATTGCAAACCTGGAGCTTAGATCTATTAATTGCAGCTCAATGAGAAACTTATGCATTGATTAGTGCATTGATTAGTATTAAGTATTGTACCTATATGCCTAATGAATATGATGATTTCTTTTCTATTCTAAATAATATGCAGAGGGATATTGAACATGTTAAAAAGTCCTGGTAAATTTAACTCATTTTCTAAGTAATTAATGTGCTTATAAGATAAAGGAATGACTCTCTTAAGCACTATTTTTATTTTGCTTGCCATATGCTTATCTTGTTGTTGCCTATACTGTCTTTGTGAGTTTATGTCAAGGGCAGTGCCTCTCCACATACCTCTCCTAGCTGTCCTAGGCATAACCACCACCATGGGAATTGGGGTTGGCAGTTTATACCAAACCCAGCAGATCTACCACAATCTCTCCCTAGAAGTAGCCAACAGCATAAAAGAACTCAAAGAAGAATGCTGTTTCCCATCAACTTTGGGAGATGCAGCCTCTGAAGACACCTGACCTTTCTCATTCTCGTGGTCCAAATCAACCCCTTATTAGTTATGTGGGGATTTCATCCAATTTCAACCAGGATGCCAGACCCATCTTCCCTCAACTGCAATAGAATACCCAGAGGGTTTTATATATATATATTTTAAGAGGTGCTTAGATTACCGAAAATATTACACAGAACCCCCTGGGATTCCCATGTTGCCCACCTCCCACACCTCCCACCACATCCCACACAAACATCTCCCACAAGTGTGGCCCACCACCCTCAATGGACTTACACATCCTGGGGCCTTGCCACCAACCATAGACCACAGTTCACATCGTAGACCACATTCTCTCCCACACAGTTCTGAATGGTGTGTGCTGATTTAAAATGGCCTACATCCATTGCCACAACAGTACTCAGGACAACTTCCAAATCCCAAAGAAGCCCCTGTATTTCAACTACTCGTCCCCTCCATGCCCCAAAAGTGTCAAGTGGCCACTGGCTCCACCTCATTGTTATAATTTCTTCCATTGCTAGAATCACCATATGTGTACAACAGAATACCATCAAGTCCACTCTAGCCCAACTTTTCAGGTAGGGCCTATTCCCCCTAACCAGCAGGAAGTAGCTAAGGAAGAATGGCCATCGCCTTTCAGTGCCACCTTAAGAATAAGGGTGTAAACACTCTAAGGGGGGAGTTAAGGCAGGTTAGTACAGGGAAAGAGAAGAGTTGGGTCACAGCTGAAGACCCAGCAGGCAACATGGCCAACAAACAAGACTGTGAGACCCCATCCAGAAAACTGAGAAAAAGGCTGCAGGAAAAACACTGTGAGACCCTGGCCATGAGATCCCATTTTGGAAAAATGACATTGTGTTTGACCCACAAGACCCCGTTGGGTCATGGGAGAGCCCCAGGTACCCTCAAAAGGCCTCACCATTGGCCCCTGAGAAACTGACAAGTGGGGCAACCAATCAGAACAGCAAACAGCTGGGTCCCTGCTCCAACATTATGAAAGGGGAAGGAAGAAAGACTTTAAAAAGGCTTGACCTGGGGAAACAGATGTGGCTCAAGCAATTGGGCTCCCATCTACCATATAGGAGGTCCAGGGTTCGATTCCCAGGGCCTCCTGGTGAAAGGGAAGCTGGCCCATGCAGCGATCTGGCCTGAGCATACAGCTGGCCCACATGGAGTGCTGGCTCATGAGGAGTGCTAGCCCATGCAGAGAGCTGATGCAGCAAGATGATGCAACAAAAAGAGACACAGAGGAGAGACAATAAGAGATGCAGCAGACCAGGGAGCTGAGATGGTGCAAGAGATTGAGCACCTCTCTCCCACTCGGGAAAGGTCCCAGGATCGGTTCCTGGTGCTGCCTAAAGAGAAGACAAGCAGACACAGAAGAGCACACAGAGAGAAGAGTGCAAGTACAAAAAACAATGAAAGAAAAATGGAAGAAAAAAATAAATCTTAATAAAAAGGCCTGACCTGGGGCCCCACACTTGCAACTCACCCTGCAGTACACCCATGGTCCATGCCTCACACCGTGTACTTTTCTCATTTTCTTGTTTCTTAACAAACTCTTTACTCCCTTACCTACCCTATGGCATGTCCTTAAATTCTTTTATGCAACATAAGCCAAGAACCTAGAAGCTCAGAAACCAGAGCCATCCAATAACATGTATGTGTGAGTGGGTGCATATGAGTGAATTACTCATATTGGCCATGAAAATATGAATACAAATGTGATTATATGTGAACTTGTGGAACAGAACAGTGGGGTATTAAGGCACAGACGATGCAGTAATATCTTCTGTAACCCATCGAGACTAACTGTATCAGCCCTCATGCCAGTCCTCAATTAATTTTAGTTTTTCCTACGCTTTCTGTGCCCTTGATTTTCTCAATTGTAGCAATAGTGATGGAAAATCTCACTTAACTCATAAGCTTGTGAAAAAGCAAGTACATTAATACATGTATGCCATTTGAAACCATAGCTGGTAGTTCAGAAGTGTGCAATGAATTTTCCCCAGTTGCACTCTTCTTGGATGAGCAAGTCAAAATGTTCAGAAAAGTAGTTTATCACAATTTTATTCAAATAATGAGAAGCATATTTTTTGGTTGTCCTTGGATGATAACAGCTTTAAGCTAGTGGTATAATCTTCTATACCACTCAATCTCATCTTAACTACCACCAACATTGAAAACTAACACAATATCCCCCATGCCTGGTTCCATGGTAGTCATACTTAAAACTTCATGGGATACACAGTGGGTGAATTTATATGCTCAAACTACCTTGCCATCACCATCTACATGTAGCATTCTGTAATGAGTTAATCAAAATTTGTTAATGGTGAATTTAAAGCATAAAAGGAGAAATCAAGTAAAGATGCCTCTGAAGAAGGTCTGATTTAGAATGATTTTGTACTTCTTAAAGGGGATAACCATGTGTTAATGCCCTTCTAGTTTATGAAAGTCACTCATTCCCCAATAGGTCTGATTAATCGTGGTTGTATGTTGTTTCCTTGGACAAAACCTTTCTTTTATATACCTCTTTATTTCACTTGGCCTGGATTAAAATTGAATTGGGGGAGCAGATATAGCTCAAGTGGTTGAGCACCTGCTTCCCATGTACGAGGTCCTGGGTTCAATCTCTGGTACTTCCTAAAAAAATTGAATTGTATTTCCTAAGAAAAGAGTACTTGTTGGGTGATGATAAATCCTTGGCCTCTGAAGAAAATGTAATTGATACTGTAGATGCATGTCTATATATGCTTAAGAAGAATGTATGTGATTTTGCAGTGGGTGGATTTTGTCTTTAATGGAAAATGTTCTTTAATGTTTTTCAGCATATGATGATGAATGAAGCAGATAAGTTTGCAACAGGTCTTCCAAACAAAGTGAGACATCCTGGAGGAGGCAAAAGTCTTATGTCATCTAAGAGAAGGCAGAATATGGCCCATATTAAAGAAACAGGAAGGATAAAGGTAACCCTGTCCTTGGGATGCATCCAATTCAATGGAGGATGATAATTATGCCTTTGAGGGATGGAGAACAAGAACAGGCTCTAATGAGGTACAAACATTTGGAGTGGCTGCAAGAGTTAGAAGGATGAAATAGGTTGTTTAGGCAGTAGGAGAAGATACACTCAACAACAGGATGAGTCTGGACTTGCTCTCAGCCTATCCTCAACATTTGTTCATACTCTAACCCAGGTCAGTCTGCTATCTGTCTCCTACACTTGCTGAAATGGTCCTTGTAAGATCAAGACTGTCTGCCCCATGTTACTATTAACTTACACAAGAGTTTGACACAGTTGTTCACTCTCTCCTCTGTGGAAATCTTCTTGGGTTCCCATAAGACACACTCTCCTGGATTTTTTCCCACTTATTTGCATCTCCTTTTAATTCTCATTTCTGATGTTTTTTTCTCCCCAATTCTAAATATTTCTGGTCCCTAAAGACAAATCCTAGACCTTCTTTCTTAAAGACACTCCCTCCTTAGGTGATTGCATTCAATTTTGGGGCTTTAAAAACTACTTGCATTACAAATGTCCAAATTTATACTTTCAAACAATAACTTCTTTTGGAACTCCACACTCATTCAAAAATGTACACGGAATGCCCATTATGGTGTCAAATAAACATAGAAGACTCAACAGTTTCCAATAGTTTACACTAACCTGAAATATCCTGGCCCAATACCTGCTCTACTTGCTGACTTCCCCATCTCAGTTAATGAAACACCCTGAGGTATTATGGTAAATGTGTAATATCTAGCTGTCCACATGTTGTGGGATGGAGTTAAGAGGGTAAAGAGCCCCTGGGTTTTAGAGTTTTCAGCTTTCCATCATGTAAAATTTCCCACTATAGCTGGTTTCACACTGTTGACATGATATAAATCTTGAAACCCACCATTTCTCTATATCGCCCAGGACCATGCTGCTATGATCTCTCATTCAGGTACTCTCCCTGTTTCCCATTTGGCTGCCCTATAAGTCATTTTCATTAACCCTGAAACCATCGTGATCATGACAACATGTAACTTGGATTAGGCCATGATTGTCTTGAAAATTCTCTCTGAAAGTTCCTCTACACACAGAACAGAATCAGAACTCCTTGCTGATTATTGTCTACAAGGCACTGCATACCTGGCTCTTGCAGTCCTCTCCTAAAATACTTCCAATCAGTCCCTTACTTGCTCTCTCTGCTTTCTGTCCTTTATTGTTTGGTGCCAGGCCCCTCCTCATGGCCTCTGGACTTGTCCTTACTTCATTCTGGAACACTTCCTCTGGATCTTCACTTGGATGGCTCGTCTCTTCCAGAGCAATGCTCAGAGGACACCTGATCAGAAAGGCCATCTCTTTATGCATTGTACATTGTCCTTTTCCTACCAATCACATTCCAGCTTATTTCTTTACTAACATGAACTCAAAATGGATTTGTTCTTGCTCAAGGTGAACTTTACACTTTGAATTCCCTGAGAGTATATAAGTGCCATAGCATAGGTGTATTAGTCAGGGTTCTCTAGGGAAACAGAATCCACAGGACATAAATAGTATGAGATTTTATAAAATTCTCTCACATGACCGTGGGGATGCACAAGTCCAGATTTTGCAGGCAAGCTGCAAACTAGGGGCTCCTATGAAGGTCTGATGAAGGTCCTTGATGAGTTTCCAGGAGGCATTGGTTGTCCAAAGACAAGCTGGAAAATTCCTTCTGAATGCTGAAATCACTTCCCCTTTTAAGGAATTCAACTGATTGGATAAAAAGTCACTCATTGCTGATGGCAGTCTCCTTGGTTGATTGTAGATGTAATCAGCCATCTATACAATAAATTCACTGATGACTAAAGTCCATAATTTTCCTTGTATTACAATTAGGCCAATGTTTGCTTGACGAAACAACTGGCACAATTACCTGGCCGAGTTGACACATTAGCCTTAACCATCAAAGTAGGGAAGGTTTCTTACTATCTCCTTCAGTGCTGATCCTTCTGCCTGGCAGAGTGTATAGAACAGAGAAAGTTGAATAAAAGACATAGAGGTGTTAGACTTGGAGTAAAAAGTAACTCATGGAGGATTGTGGGAAGATAGCAACAGACTAACAGGCCGAGATGAATGCTCTCGCAAAAACAACACGGAAAGAGCCAAAAGCTGTCCAAGGGACCTTCTTTGGGGGTCAGCAGACCAGGACAGTGCTGCACAACTCCCAGGAGGGTGAGGGACAGAGAGACGAAAAAGCCAAAATGACATATGTGAGTTATGAAGTCCCCATGACGGCCGGAAAGGGCCCCCCTCCCCCACCCCCAAAATATTAAGCTGGGGTAAAACACCTGGCTCAATGCAGCCAACTGCGAGAGGAACAGACATCTTCCTCCCTTTCAGCTGTTTCAAGGGAAAAGGGAGGGGAGGTCGGGGTGCTTTTCTTCAGTGAATTCAGCCAGCAAAGCCTGCTTTGAATCTCCGATCTGGAGATTCAACACATGGACACAGGAAAGCTGAGACTGAAACACCTCCATGGAAAGGTGTATTGACTAGCACCATCTGCTGGCCAGTCTGGAAATTGCATGAACAAAAACTGTTCACTCTTTCTGTATCCAATCCCTGGGAGAAAATCTGCAACCCATTAGTGAGTCCCTAGTTCAATTTTGAAAACTTAAGCTGGGCAATTTTAAATACTGAGAATAAGTTGAATAAAATGCCAAAGAAGAGCTGTGAAAAAAAAACAATAAGCAAGAGAGAGAAATTAGCCATCAGAATAAATTCATGAACATATTCAGATACTTAGGCATCAGCAAACAATTACAAGCCATACTAGGAAACAGGAAGAGATGGCCCAGCCATAAGAACAAACCAAATATCCTGAATAGATACAGCACAACTCCCCTAAGTCGCTTCAAAGAATTTAAAGAAAATGTGACAAAATAAATAAAGGATATTAAGAAGACTGGGAGAACATAAAGAACAATTTGAAAGCTTGCAAAGAAAAGTAACAAATGAAAGATACAATGGATGAGATTAAAAATAAATTAGAGGCACATAAGAGCTGATTTGAATTGCTTGAAGACAGAATTAGTGATTTCGAAGTCAGAACATCTGAACTGGAAAAGACAGGAGAAGAGAAAGAGAAGACAATGGGAAAAAATGGAACAGAGCCTCAGGGAAATGAATGACAACACAAAATGCACAAACATTCACATTACTGGTGTCCCAGAAGGAGAAGAGAAGGGAAAAGGGGCAGAATGAATATTGGAGGAAATAATGACTGAAAACTTCCCAACCCTTATGAAGGAGATAAATATCAATATCCAAGGACAATGCACCCCAAACAGAATAAATCCTGATAGACCTACCCCGAGACACCTACTATCCAGAGTGACAAATATCAGAGATAAAGAGAGGTTTCTGAAAGCAACAAGAGAAAAGCATCACATACAAGGGAAACTTGATAAGATTAAGTGCTGACCTCTCATCAGAAACCATGGAGGAAAGAAGAAAGTGGTATGATGTATTTAAGGTACTGAAAGAGAAAAATTGCCAGCCAAGAATTCTGTATCTGGCAAAGCTATCCTTCAAAAATGAGGGTGAGTTCAAAGTCTTCACAGACAAACAAAAACTGATTGAATATGTTACCAAAAGACCAGATTTGCAAGGATACTAAAAGGGGTGCTGCAGCCCAAAAAGAAAAAACAAGGGTAAAAGATTTGTGGAAGAGTTTAGAAATGAAGATTATTAGGAAGGGTAAACTAAAGGATAAGAAGACAGGCAATAGAATGCTATGACAACATAGGACAGAATGAATGAAGTAAGTAATGCCTTTACAGTAATAAAACTGAATGTTAATGGCTTGAACTCCCCAATCAAAAGACATAGAGTGATAGAATGGATTAAAAAAATACAAGCTGTCTATATGTTGTCTACAAGAGACCCACCTCAGACGTAAGGACACAACCAGCTTAAAAGTGAAAGGTTGGAAAAAGGTATTCCCTGCAAATAGTAACCAAAAAAGAGCTGGAGTAGACCAGATAAATGTAAAATAACATTGTAGTAGATGGACAATAATTAATCAGTGCAACTGGCATATTGTTCCTGTGGTCAGTAGTCTGTAATTGTTTTCATACAAAATAAACACTTGCTTTTAATTGAGGAGGGCTGGAGAAGAGATATATTTTTGGATTCTTCATTTTTCTTTAACCCTTTCTTATTCATACTCTTAATCTATCTGGATCAATAATGATTTTTTTGTTTGTATGTTTTGTGTTTTTTTTCTTCTGGATCAATAATGATTTAGCATGACTACTATTGAACAAGATTTTGAGTTTTTGGACTCATAAAATTATGAGTTGGCAAATTGTTATCTGCTGTAGTTCATTCCAATAAGATGTGAATAATTCCCAAATAGGAAATTGATTATCTAGAAAGAATTATGGCCTAAATGGAAATTAAATAACTAAACCAATAAAAATTTCATTCTTAGAGATTATTATGTCCAATAGAGCTGTAATATAAAAATTAGAATTATTATGTTATAATTAATTTTATTATATTTGAATTACTATTTACATTTATAAATGTTTGTTGCTATGCTATTTTTTATAATTGGTTATATTAAATATAACTGATATGATTAATTATATTAAATCCAACCTTGCACTCTCTTTTAAAATTTGTAATTTCTTTCAATCTATTTTTCTATTTATTCTACAATTTTACAATAAAGGACTTCATAACCGCTTTTAAAAAGCCATTGATTAAACACTTTGAATAGATGGTATGTGAATATATCTCAATAAAATTGCTTAATAAACAAATATGTAATTGTGCAAGAATAGCCAGAAAGAGCAGCTATGTACAGCAGGGGAAACAGAGATTGAGAAGTGAGGTATTTTCTTGTTTGTCTGTTTTTTGTTTATTGTTATTATTGTTATTATAATGAAAATGCTTTAATAATGATGAAGTGATGAATGCACAACTATGTGATTATATCAAATACCATTGATTGTACACTTTGGATAAATTGTATGCTTTATCAATATGTATCAATGAAGTTGATTTGTTTTAAAAAAGTAACTCACATTATGATATCATGTGAGATTTGCAGCTTTTTCACTTGTAAGGAGCAATACAACAACATGAAATTATGAGCAGAAAAGGTCTATAAATGTTTATTAGTTGTTCTGTCTTACTTCCTGTTTTCCAGATTTATTCACACTGCCAATAAGATAAGAAGGTCTTTTCATTTTATTGTTATTCCTGAGCTCAACTGTAGGGTTCTGAGATTTCTGCATAGTACATCCTCTTTTATATTAAATCATTTCATTAAAACTGATGAGTCTGGGGATGTTCCTGGGGGGAGAGGAAATGCACCGACCTCATAGCTCAACCTCTTTACTTGCTTTCCAGATGGTACTCTCATTCAAGATGCTCAGGAGAAGATGGAAAATGGTCAAACACCAACAGAAGGCTTCTTGTCAAAAAATGTTCCACCGGAACTTGTTAATATGGTAGGAAATAGTACTAAACCCAAAAATCTGGATTCGCTGTCTAAGGAAGCAACATTTTTCATGCAATATGGAGTGAATTACAAAATTTGTATTAATGCATGTTCAGGAGGAGCCGTAAGCCGCAATGTCTCTTTGTTTTTTTTTGTTGTTGTTTGTTTGTTTTTCACACTAAAACAGTACTTTATTTTGTAAATTTTGACCCATTATCACTCCCATGTTATGGTAGTTATCATCTGTCAAGTGTACAAGGTGATGAAAAATTTAATGGGGGTTGCACCTGGAAAATAAATTTTTTAAACTCCATTTACATGTTTCAAAAATGCTGGGTCTCAAGTCCATCGAACTCTCGGGCTGCCAGTATCATGTGCAGCGTACTAAAGCTACACTATCTGATTAGCTTATTAATTCTGCATAAATCAGGTCAATCAATGTGTCAACCTGTAACAGACTGTGCACTTTAACTGAACATGGCAAAATATTCATTTTGAACTTTACATCATCATTTGATTTCAAACAATGAAGCAAATCCCAACAGTATATACAAAAAAACAGCTTTGCATTTACAAAAGATTGTTTCCCATACTGATTAATCCAGGCAGCTAACTCATTGGTTTATGCAACTTTATTGAAGAAAAATAAATCAATTACTAGCAGAGCTATTAGTTGATCACTCATCCATTGACAACTTGCTTCATTTATTCAGTGCTATATTAAACAGTGTATTGGAAGATAGATTAACTAATAGCTCCAAGCTTCCTAACAATTTAAATGAAAATTACAAAATGTTTGAGACCCTATTTTGGAATACAAAGGGTGTTTGACTTCTAATTTCCATTCTCTGTAGAACAAGAACAGGTCATTCCTTTATTGACATGCATAAAATACATCACATTTTCTGTTCTGTTGATGCTATAAATTCAATACCAATTCTCCAGCCACATCAGTTATGAGCATAAAGTATATCATGTAACCTCAAATCTCTAACAGTGGAAGGCTTAAAGAATGGATACTGCTATAGAGTAATGCTGCTTCCTTTGATGTGACAACTGAACATCCATCTCCCTCCCCCTCAGATGACTTCTTCAGCATGTTAGAGCAGTGAGGAATGGTTTTAGTCTCATAACCAAGTTAGAGTGAAGACATTGGCCACATAATACACATGAATGCTCCATTTTTTTTTTTTTAATTCTGAATCTTGGGCAACTGTTCTCTTGTAACTACTTTACAGTTTCTAAAAGCAGTTATTGTCCAAAGCTGGAAGAACTTAAGTCTTCTCAGATGAGCATGTGAATGAATGGAGGGAGGTAAACAAAAAGTAAAATTAAAAAAGATGAGGTCTGATAGGGGAGCAGCTGGATAAGAAAATCAAAAAAGGAACAGTAATTTAAAGTTTATTCCAGCTATAATGCAGGTTATTCTGACTTTAAGGTAGCATCATGGCATACTTCTGAGTCCATTCCCGAGATATTCTGTTGTACTTACCTCTGTCTGTTTTATAAATCCGTGCAATCTCTGGCACTAAGGGGTCATCTGGATTCGGATCACATAGCAGTGAACAAATGGATAAAAGAACTTTAGAAATAGTTAAAGCAGGAGACCACTGTGATCTTAGAATATCGAGACAAATGCTGCCATTACTGTTAATATTTGGATGATAAATTCTTGTAAATGCAACCTTAGGTGGTTTGAAGGGGTAGTCTGTAGGAAAATGAATTGTCAAAAAGAATACACCGCCTTGATATGGGCTGTCATTAGGTCCCATAATTGTGGCTTGCCAATGAAACATATCATCCCCAACTGGACCTGCAGAACATTGTGCTGGGGGGTCATGGGCCAAATCACTAAGTTCCTTATTAATCCGTTTCAGCGCCATAGTCTGTGCTTTTCATCTGGCTCCGCACTATCTCGGTGTGCACTCAAAGGTCAGGCCAAAACTCTTGATTATCAGGGCGGCGGGGAAGGATTCTATCTTCGTCTCACACCGGTTCTGCCAGACACAGGCGCAGAGGGGCCGGGGCCTCCCTCAAGCTGCGGCCTCGGCCTCCTCCCCGCGCGGCAGCTGGTGCCTCCCCGGCCCTACGGGGCTCACGCGCACGACACAGCCACAAGATCCGCAATGTCTCTTTGGATGATGCAAAAGTTGTAGGAATAGGGAGTGGGTGTGGCTCAGTCTATTGGGCATTCCCCTCTCATGTGGGAGGTCCCTGGTTCCGTCCCAGTGCCTCCTGGAGAAGGTGGGCAAACAATGAAAAGACAGCCAAGAGAACCACCTGAGGGAAGGGAGGGATAAATTTAAAAAGTAAAATAAAGTAAATTAAATAAGTGAAAAAAAAAAGTTGTGGGAATATCTTCTATACAATCCAAGCCAAATGCATTGCCTATATGTCCTGTGATAGCAAAGAAAATCAATGATGATATAAAATACCAATTAATGAAGGAAGTTCAAAAGTTTGGATTAAGTAATTATTAAAAGAACATCAATAAAACCATGAAATGTCACTCCAATTTAATGATTGAGAACCACTTGAGATGTATCTTCGTTAAAATTGGATTTTCACATTATTGAAAATATCTCTTTTTCACTTTGACTTAAATTTCACAATACACCCTTTTTCTTTCTTTTTTTATTTGGTCAGTTTTCATAATATTTTCCTTTAGCTACGTGTAAGTTGCTTGATTTAATTGTTTAAAACACCAACTATAGTTAATATAGTTCCATTTTTCTAGCAATGAAAAATAGTTGTTGAGGTAGTGGATACAATGAGACTGAATTCTGCTTCCTCTTAATATCTTAGAAATACTCAAGTTGTTTTTTAAAAATATTTTCAGAGTTTGAAAGAATATTCATTTTGGTTGAAGAAGTGCAAGGACCTCCAGAACTCAAGAAGCAATTTGTTGAATTTACCATCAAGGAAGCTGCAAGGTAAATGTAAAGAGGAACTTTTAAATTTTCTATAAAGTAGTACCTACCTGTAAAGGATGGGGGAGGGGAGAAGAGGTCCTGCTTTCATATAGTGAATGCTGGCCCTAAATAATAGATGATGTATCTCCACAGTTATTCAGTTTGGTATTATGTGAGTCTAAATCATTCTTCCAGGCAAACTATATGCTTAGGTAGGCTTGGGTTCTCAGTTCATATTCCTGATAGTTCATGGACTATATATTGCCATGAGTATGTATTTTTTATCGCCACATAGATTGCATCCTCCTTTTTGTAATCCCTACAGTGCCTTCCAAACCATAGGTGTTTAGATATCTTTTGCTTAATGAACTGTCTCTATTTTCAGATTTAAAAGACATGTAATAATTCAGGACCTTGAGAAGATACTAGAAAAAATAGATACACAGCATATTCTCAACAAACATAAGTAAAACAAATAATGAAAAACAAATAACCATGTTATTCCCAACACCAATGAAAAACGGAAAAGGTTGCTTTTATCTAGAATGGAATCAGTTATTGTTGAAGCTTCCTAAAATAGCGGTCAAGGAAATTGCCTTCCAGAGACTAAATAAAAGCAGTGGAGTACTTTAATTTTATTATTGTCCATCAGTAAAAACTGGGCTCTTGTCCTAAAATTTTCCTTTGAATGCATTCTTTGCTGTTTGTTTGCTTGTTTTTCCATCTGAAGTAGGAGATTTTACTTTCTCAGGCTAAATATTATTCAACTTGTTACTGCACCTGGGCTCATGGTGATAGCTGGTGTTATAACAGCTAAATATCACTAGGCTTTCCATATGCCCTTGGTGGTTTTTTCTTTATTTTTAAAGAAGCTTTAGATTACATAAATGTTACATCAAAAATAGAGGGAATCCGGACTTCTGGGAAGACGGTGGACTAGTAAGACACAGGAATCTCTTCTCCAGAAAAATAGCTAGAGAACAGGCTGAAACAGCCCCCGAATAGATCTTCTAGGGTTTAGGACAGCAGGTGAAGGCTGCACACCACCCAGAGGAGAGAGGGACAACAGAGGGAAATCGCGACGACAGAACCAGAACCGTGAGTTGGAACCAGCAGCGGCTGCTGCTGCCAGCACCCTCCCCCACACTCTTTAGAATTCTCGGGCCTCTGGGCCTGTGACTACATACAAAGGGGGCTCCAGGGATCTACCACTCCCAGAAAGGGGAGAGAGAGGGACACAGCCTTAGTCTGACTCAGGTTCTGACCCGCAAATTTGGGCTGCGGAGCCCCACGGACCCTTCCACATGGTGGTTTGCCCTGGGAGCCTAGGAAGGACTGGAGAAATCCGACCCTTGCAACCTCCCTCTCTTCTAGCCTGGACTAATTGTTGAGGTCTCCACAGGAGAGGAGAAAGAGAGCCTGGGGCTGATCCTGCTTTTGACTCACAGGTTTGGTCTGCCCTGTCCCGAGAGCCCTTCCAGGCTGGGTAGGGCTCCGCCATTGTTTGCCTTGGAGCCTGCAAGGAGCTAAAGATATACAAAACTCCCAATCTCCTCCTACTAACAGGGACAGATTGTTGAGGATTTAGAGGGGAGAGGAAATATTTCCTAGCTGGGAAAAGGGAGGGGGCTACCAGAGAAGACTGGAGAATTGTCTCATAGAGTTTGAATTACAAGGCTCTTAGCCCCCAGACAGGAAGCTCTACCACATTGATCTGGTCTGTGTCATGACAAATACACTCTGACTGGGCATTGAACTGAGAGCTGCGAACAAGAGCCATCTCCTGGCAGATCAAGGAAGTGCACATAAGAAAATTAAATAGGAGAGGCATTTCCTGGCCTCTATAGCCTCCCTGCCCAAGGCCCTAGGAAATGACTGTAAAACCTATTACTGGGTCCAGTGCCCAGTTTTGAGCAACCAGCAGGACAATCCTAACAATCAAGGTTGAGCCAAAAATCAAAGAGCTGTGGTAACACACAGCCTCCTGCCACTAAAACCCCATAAAAGAGAAAGAGATAGAGCATCTAAGTAAAATACAACCTAACCAGGTGCCTAAACACCAGCAAAAAATTACGAGCCATACTAAGAAAATAGAAGACATGGCTCAAGAAAAGGAATACATCAAAGTCCCAGAAGAGCTGCAGAATTTAGGAAAACTAATCAGTGAGATGAGCACAAATTTCCAAAATCAAATTAATGAGATATAAGACAATATAGTTAGAGAGATAAATGACATCAAGAAGACATTGAACAAATGAAAGAAGAATTAGAAATCCTGAATAGAAAAGTAACAGAGTTCATGGGAATGGAAGACACAATAGGTAAAGTCAAAAACACATTTGAGGCATACAACAGCAGACTCGAATTGATAGAAGAAAGAAGATGTGATACCAAAGACAGAGCAGCTAAATTTGAAGAGAGAAAAGAACAAAGAGAGAAAAGAATGGGAAAAATTGAACAGGGGCTCAGAGAGTTGAATGACAACACAAAACACAACAACATACGTGTCATGGGAGTTCCAGAAGGGGAAGAGAAAGGAAAAGGGGCAAAAGAGTATTTGAGGAAATAATAGCAGAAAATTTCCCAACTCTCACAAAAGAAATGAACTTACATGTCCAAGAAGCACACCATACCTCAATGAGAATAAATCCAAATAGACCTACGCCAAGACACATACTATTCAGAATGTCAAATGTAAAAGATAAAGAGAAAATTCTCAGAGCAGCAAGAGAGAAGCAAATGATCACGTACAAAGGACGTCCAGTAAGACTTAGTGCAGATTTCTCTTCAGAAACCATGGAGGTGAGAAGAGAGTGGTATGATACAATTAGGAAACTGAAAGAGAAAAACTGCCAGCCGAGAATTCTTTATCCAGCAAAACTGTCCTTCAAGTATGAAGGTGAGTATAAAGTATTCACAAACAAACAGAAACTAAGAGAGTTTGCAAAAAAGAACACAACTGTACAGGAAATATTAAAGGAAGCCTTAGAACCTGAAAGAAAAAGACAGGAGAGAGAGGCTTGGAGGAGAGTATAGAAGAAAGAAAAGCAGAAAGGATAACCAAAAGAGTAAAAAGAGAGACAAAAACAAGATGACATATGAAAACCAAAGAATACAATGGAGGAAATAAATAGTGCATTTTCAGTAATATCATTGAATTTGAATGGATTAAATTCCCCAATCAAAAGATACAGGCTGACAGATTGGATTAAAAAGCATGAGCCATCCATATGCTGCTTACAAGAAACTCACCTCAGACCCAGGGATACAAACCAGCTGAAAGTAAAAGGTTGGAAAAAGATACTCCACACAAATAGTAAACAGAAAAGAGCAGGGGTAGCTATACCAATATCAGACAAAACAAACTTTAAATGCAAAAAAGTGATAAGAGATACAGAAGGCCATTATATATTAATAAAAGGGACGATCCTCCAGGAAGATATAAGAGTCATAAATATCTATGCACCTAACCAGGGTCCCCCAAAATATATGACCCAAACTCTGGCAAAACTGAAGGGAGAAAAAGACATTTCTACAATAATTGTCGGAGATTTCAACACCCCTCTCACATCATTAGATAGAACAACTAGAAAGAAGATCAACAAGGAAACAGAGAACTTGAAGAATATGATAAATAAGTTAGACCTAACAGACATATAAAGAACACTGTACCCAAACTCAGCAGGTTATACATTCTCCTCAAGCGCCTATGGACCTTTCTCCAGGATAGACCACATGTTAGGTCACAATTCAGCTCTCAATAAATATAAAAAGATTGAAATTATACAAAGCACATTCTCAGATCATAATGGAATGAAACTAGAAATCAATAACAGACAGGAAAAAAGTAAATTTGCAAATGTGTGGAGACTGAACAACACACTCCTAAATATTCGGTAGGTCAAAGAAGAAATTGCAAGTGAAATCAATAAATATATTGAGACAAATGAAAATGAGAATATAACATATCAAAACTTATGGGATACAGCGAAGGCAGTCTTGAGAGGGAAATTTATAGCCCTCAATGCCTATATTAAAAAAAAAAAAACAAGAAAGAGCTAAACTCAAAGATTTAACTGAACAACTAGAGAAACCAGAAAAAGAACAGCAAACCAATCCCAAAGCAAGCAGAAGGAAATAAATAATGAAGATTAGAGCAGAAATAAATGAAAATGAGAACAGAAAAACAATAGAGAAAATTAACAAAACCAAAAGCTGGTTCTTTGAGAAGATCAATAAAATTGACAAACCCCTTACTAGACTAACAAAGAAAAAAAAGAGAGAAGATGCAAATAGTAAACAGAAAAGAGCAGAAATGAAAGGGGGGAAATTACAAATGACCTCACAGAAATAAAAAGAATCATAAGAGGATATTATGAGAAACTATATGCCAACAGACTAGACAACCTAGATAAAAAGGACAAATTTCTAGAAACACATAACCAACCTACAGTGATGCTACAAGAAATAAAAGAAATTAACAAACCAATCACAATTAAGGAGATTGAAACCATCATCAAAAATCTCCCAGCAAAGAAAAGTCCAGGACCAGATGGCTTCACAGGTGAATTCTACCAAGCATTTCAAAAAGAATTAACACCAATCCGGTTTAAACTCTTCCAAAAAATTGTAGAGGAGGGAAGATTACCCAACACATTTTATGAAGCCAACATCACCCTAATACCAAAGCCAGATAAAGATTCCACAAGAAAAGAAAATTACAGACCAATCTCTCTCATGAACATAGATGCAAAAATTCTCAACAAAATACTTGCAAATTGAATCCAACAGCATATCAAAAGACTTATACATCACGACCAAGTGGGATTTATTCCTGGTATGCAAGGCTGGTTCAACATAAGAAAATCAATCAATGTAATACACCACATTAACAAATTGAAGGAAAAAAAACACATGATCATCTCAATAGATGCAGAAAAGGCATTCGATAAAATCCAACATCCTTTTTTGATAAAAATACTTCAAAAGATAGGAATAAAAGGAAAATTCCTCAATATGATAAAAGGCATATATGAAAAACCCACAGCCAACATCATACTCAATGGGGAAAGGTTGAAATCTTTCCCTCTAAGACTGGGAACAAGACAGGATGCCCACTGTCACCATTGTTATTCAACATTGTACTAGAAGTTCTAACTAGGGCAATTAGACAAGACAAAAAATTAAAGGCGTCCAAATAGGAAAAGAGGAAGTAAAACTCTCACTGTTTGTGGATGACATGATCCTGTACTTAGAAAATCCTGAAGTATCCACAACAAAGCTACTTGAACTAATAAATGAGTTAAGCAAAGTGGCAGGATACAAGATCAACACGCAAAAATCAGTAATGTTTTTATACACTAGTACTGAACAACCTGAGGAGGAAATTCCATTTTCAATAGCAACAAAAAGACTCAAATACCTAGGAGTTAATTTAACCAAAGAAGTACAAGACCTATATGCAGAAAACTACAAAACAATGCTAAAAGAAATTTTAAAAGACCTAAACAAATGGAAAGACACTCCATGTTCATGGGTTGGAAGAATAAATATCGTGAAGATGTCAATCTTGCCCAAACTGATTTATAGATTCAATGCAATACCAATCAAAATCCCAACAGCTTACTTTACAGAATTAGAGAAGGCAATTACCAAATTCATCTGGAAGGGTAAGTTAACCCGAGTAGCCAAAAGGATTCTAAAAAAGAAGAGCAAAGTGGGAGGAATTTCACTGCCTGAACTTGAAACATATTACAAAGCTACAGTGGTCAAAACAGCATGGTACTGGCATAAAGATAGACACATCGATCAGTGCAATAGAATTGAGAAACCAGTATACCCTCACCTATACAGTCAACTGGTTTTTGACAAACCTACCAAGCCCACGCTCATCAGGAAAAACAGTCTTTCAACAAATGGTGTTGGGAGAACTGGTTATCTATAACAAAAAGAATGAAAGAGGACCCCTATCTTACCCCCTATACAAGAATCAACTCAAAATGGATCAAAGATCTAAATATAAAAGCCAGGACCATAAAACTACTAGAAGAAAATGTAGGGAAACATCTTCAAGACCTTGTAGTAGGTGGTGGTTTCTTGGACCTTACACACAAAGCACGTGCAACAAAAGAAAAAATAAAGGGAAGCGGCTATGGCTCAATCAGTAGGGCTCCCGTTTACCATATGGGAGGCCCCGGGTTCGGTTCCCGGGGTCTCCTGGTGAAGGCAAGCCTGCCCGCACGGCGTGGTTAGCTGACCCAGCGAGCACAAGCAGCAAGGGGGGGATAAATGAATAAATAAAATCTTAAAAAAAAAAAAAAAAAGAAAAAAGAAAAAATAAATAAATGGGACCTCCTCAAAAGTAAACACTTTTGCACCTCACAGGACTTTGTCAAAAGTGTGAAAAGGTGACCAACTCAATGGGAAAAAATATTTGGAAATCACATATCTGATAAGGGTTTAATATCCAGGATATATAAAGAGATGTTACAACTCAACAATAAAAAGACAAATGACCCAATTAAAAAAATGGGCCAAAGAATTGAATAGACATTCCTCCAAAGAAGAAATACAAATGGCAAAAAAACACATGAAGAAATGCTCAACATCACTCATGATTAGGGAAATGCAAATCAAAACTACAATGAGATATCGTTTTACACCTATCAGAATGGCCACTATTAAAAAGACAGAGAACTACAAGTGTTGGAGAGGATGTGGAGAGATAGGAACACTTCTTCACTGTTGGTGGGAATGCAGAATGGTATAACCACTATGGAGGACTGTTTGGCAGTTCCTAAAGGAGTTGAATATAGACTTGCCACGTGACCCTGCAATACCACTACTGGGTATATACCCAGGAGAACTGAGAGCAGTGACACGAACAGACATCTGCACACCGATGTTCATAGCCACATTATTCACCATTGCCAAAAGCTGGAAACAACCCAGGTGTCCATCAACAGATGAATGGATAAACAGACTGTGGTCTATTCACACGATGGAATATTATGCAGCTGTAAGAAGAAATGAAGTTGTAAAGCATATGCCAACATGGATGAACCTGGAGGACATTATATTGAGTGAAGCAAGCCAGACACAAAAGGACAAATACTGTATGAATGCGTTACTATGAACCAAATATATTGTGTAACATATTGTTTGATAAAAAAAAAATTATATGTATCCATTACATTTAATTGAGAAATGTATATATTTATTATCTGTGTTTACTTTTTAGTTTTTAATTGTTTAATTTTCAATTATTAAATGTACAAATAAAGTTTAAAAAAAATATATAGGGAATCCTCTATTTTCCTATAGGGGATTTCCCAATTATTCTGATTGAATAATCAGAAGAAGGGGGCCTTGAAGGGGCTTAAATAGAATCTGCCAAAACCATGAGCCAAAAGTGGAGAGCTGCCACACTGGAGTCCCACATGGGCACAGGCTTGAAGATAACTGTGAAGAAAAGTGCACCCAAAAGGAAGAACTATGAGCAATGCACCTGTTTGTTCATTCCACCACAAATATAGATGGCCAGAGGTGTGAGTGCATGTCCATGCACAGGCTGTGCCCAATTGATTGGACGAAAGACCAGGTTCACAGAAGAAGCATGAGAGGGCATCGATCTAGGGGGAACTGGACAAAGAAATAAAAAGCCCAAGGGAAAACTATGAGTTTCTTGCCCCATTGGCTGGAAACAGCAGCGGGTAGCTAAGCCCCACCACCCTCAAGGCAAAAAGCCTCTGTGAACCCCCTGACTCCCACCAGCCACCGAATGTGAGGGAGCATTCTCCGGGAGTAAGAGGATTCTGATGAAGGGTGGAGAGGGGTTTCCTTTCTGTGGGTTTGGGTACCTGGACCCCCTTTGAACTTTAGGGAGCATACCAGCTGGCAAGGAGTGGCTCTGGGAAGAGGGGAGAGGCGAATCTGCT
This sequence comes from Tolypeutes matacus, assembly GCA_026826555.1. Taxonomy (NCBI): domain Eukaryota; kingdom Metazoa; phylum Chordata; class Mammalia; order Cingulata; family Chlamyphoridae; genus Tolypeutes; species Tolypeutes matacus. The sequence continues at coordinate 1,016,362 of JAKSZT010054138.1, forward strand.
AAGGCAGCCTGATTTACTTAGCCCACCTGGGATAGAGAAACTTGGGCTGGGAGAGGGCAATTGACTAGACCAGTGCTGAAAACAATCAAATTCCAATTCCCCTAAGGGAGGTGGCAGTAGAAAGCACTTAATAAACTTCCAAGGGCCTAATTAGGGTCCAGTGGGAGGTGGGGAGGTCTGGAAGAGGGTTGAGAGTCATTTCTCTGCGGTGAGTTTGGATACCGGGGTCCCATTTGAATTTCAGAAGAGAATTCAACCTGACCAGGAGAGGTGAGGGAGGAGGACCTGAGCACACAGACTATCCTGTCCTGCTGCCCTGGGAGAGAAAAGAATAAGAATAGAAAAGGGATAGGGACAGACAGGCTCCTAATCAGCAGGAATCTACCCAACGGCAAAGAGTTAAATCTGCCCTAAGGAAAGTGACTGGATAGCTTTCTAGTTAACTGACCCAATGAGAAAGTTTAGCTCAGTGGAGGAATCCCTGCTTTGAATATATGGGGTCCCTGGTTTGATTACCAACTCTCCTTAGAGTAGTGATCCACAAACACCCAGCTGATACTTACAGGACAGGGAACACATAGACATTCTTTCTGTATTAGCTTCTCTTGGGTCTCTTATTTTTCTTAAAAAGGGTTCCTTTTTAAAAAAAAAAATTAACTTAGTTTACTCACTAAAACTCAATTCAAAACCTGCAGTGGGCAGGCTGCAGGATAATTGATTGATGAACACTGGCAGCCTGAGAAGCTCCTCAGGGGCCTAAGAGGGAAGGCTGTTTTTCCTTAGTTTTTGTTTGATTGCTTGCTTGAGTGTTTGTTTTTTGTTCTTTTTTTCCCCCTCTTTCTCCTCCCCCATCATTTTTTTTAAGTAGGTGCTGCTGTCTTGTTTCTTGTTTGCTGTGTTCCCCCTTCCTTTCTTTCCCCCTTTTTTTGTATACCAATTTTGTCTACCTATGCTATTTCTTTTCCTTCCTTCCTCTTCCTATCTTCTGCTTTCTCTTTTTGTTCTTACATTCTACCTCTCCTTGTTTAGTCTTCAATTTTTCTTGTTTTTATTTCTATCTCTTATGTTCTCTGTTTTCTTTCTTTTTCTAACTTTTTTTATCGTCTTTTTTTTTCTCTTTCCCTCTCTTCTTATCATTCTGGCCTTTTGATTAATTCTAGATATTTTTCTCTATTTGGTTTTTCATTTCATTGTTTTTACCCCACTTTTTAATTCTCATTCCTCTGCACGTCTTTCATGAGTTAATTATTCATTTTCCTAGGTCTTATATGGTTCCTCTTCTACCTGTTACTACTACTACTACTACTACTACTATTATTATCCTTTTTCTGTTCTTACTTCTTTCTCTTTCTCTGGCTAATATCTTTCTTTCAAGGGAACATGGAAAATCAGCAAGGAAATAGAATAAGAGGAACAACTGTCAAAGGGACAACTTACCACAGACACAAAAACAGCAGCTAAACAAAACCCTAGAGTAGAAAGAGAAGCTAATCAACTGAATAAACCCATCAAGATAAACAGGTGCCTAAACACCAGAAAAAAAAATTACAAACCATACCAAGAAACAGGAAGACATTGCTCAGTCCAATGAACAAACCAAAAACCAGGAAGAGATGCAGAACATTGAACAACTAATCAAAGCTGCCCAAACAAATATCATGGACAACTTAATGAACTGAAGGAAGAGATTAAGGATATTAAGAAGACACTGGCAGAACATACTGAAGAAATTGTATATGTACATAAAAAGGTAACAGATATGATGGTGATGAATGGCACAATCCAAGAAATCAAAAATTAACTGGAAGCACATAACTGCAGATTGGAACAGGCAGAGGAAAGAATTAGCAAGGTGGAAGACAGTACATATGAAATCAAACAGATAGTAGAACAGATGGATAAAAAGATAGAAAAATCCACAGGGACTTAGGGATCTGAATGACAACATAAAATGCACAAACATACGCATTATAGGCATCCCAGAAGGAGAAGAGAAGGGAAAGGGGACAGAAGGAATGTTGGAGGAAATAATAACTGAAAACTTCCCAACCATATTGAGGGAGATGGATCTACATGTCCAGGAAGTGCAGTGTACCCCAAACAGTATAAATCCCAACAGGCCTACTCCAAGACATATACTGTCAAGTTGTCCAATTCCCAAGAAAAAGAGAGAACACTGAAAGTAGCAAGAGAAAAGAAAACCATCACATACAAGGGAAGCTCAATAAGATTAAGTGCTGATCTCTCATCTGAAACCAGGGAGGCAAGAAGGCAGTGGTATGACATAGTTAAGGTGCTAAAAGAAAATAATTTCCAGCCAAGAATTCTGTATTCAGCAAAGCTGGCTGTCAAAAATGATGGAGAATTCAAAATATTCACAGATAAACAGAAATTAAGAGAGTATGCCAATAAGAAACCTGCCCTTCAAGAAGTACTAAAAGGAGTGCTGTAGGTTGAAAGGAAAAAAACAGGAGAGAGAGTTGGAGGAGATTGTAGAAAAAATTGAGGAAAAAAAAGCGAAATAAAAACAACATATGACATACATAAACCCAAAGAAAATATGGCTAATGTAAATAATTCCTTGAGAGTAATAACACTGAATGTTAATGGATTAAACTCACCAGTCAAGAGACACAGATTGGCAGAATGGATTAGGAAATATGACCTATCTATATGTTGTCTACAAGAAACCCACCTTAGACCCAGGGATTCAAGGAGGCTGAAAATGAATGGCTAGAAAACAATTTTACAAGCAAACAATAACCAAAAAAGGGTGTGTGTAGCTATACTAATATGGGACAAAATAGACTTTAAATGTAAAATTATTGTGAGAGACAAAGATGGACACTATATATTAGTGAAAGGGGTAATATTTCAATAATAAAGGACAATCACAAATATTCATGCACCTAACAGGGGCACCTCAAAATACATGAGGTAAACACTGGAAATACTAAGTAGAGAAATAGATGCCTCTACAATTATAGTGGGGGACTTTAATACACCATGATCACCATTAGTCAGAACATCTTGACAAAGAATCAATAAAGAAACAAAGACTTTGGTTAATACATTAGAGGATCTGGACCTAATAGATATACAGAACACTACACTCAAATACAGTAAGATATACATTCTTCTCAAGTGTACATGGATCATACTCCAAGATAGACTACATGCTAGGCCACAGAAAAAAATCTCATTGAATTCAGAAAGATTGAGATTATCCAAAGTAATTTCTCTGACCACAGTGGAATGAAATTGGAACCAGATTAGGCTCAAAGATATGGAAGTTAAACAACACACTATTAGAAAAACAGTGGGTCAAGGAGGAAATCTCAAAAGAAATCAGTAACTACCTTGAAACGAATGAAAATGACAACACAACATATCCAAACCTATGGGATGTGGCAAAAGCAGTACAGAGAGGGAAATACATAGCCATAAATGCATATAGCAAAAAAGAAGAAAGAGTTAAAATCGAAGACCTAACTGCACACCTGGAGGAATTGGAAAAAACAACAAACTAAATCCAAAGGAAGTAGAAAGAAGGAAATAACAAAGATTAGAGCAGAACTAAATGAAATAGAAAATAATAAAGCACTAGAAAAAATAAAACCAAAAGCTGGTTCTTCAAGAAGATCAATAAAATTGACAAACCGTTAGCCAGACTAACAAAGAAAAAAAGAGAGCAGATGCAAATACACCAAATAAGAAATGAGGAAGGGGATATCACCACTGACCCCACAGAAATAAAAAGTATCATAAGAGGATACTTTGAAAAATTATATACCAACAAGAATGATAATTTAGAGGAAATGGACAAATTCCAAGAAACTCACAAGCAGCCTACAGTGATGAAAGAAGAAATTGATGAACTCTACAGTCCAATTACAAGTAAAGAGATAGACTCAGTCATCAAAACCCTCCCAACTAAGAAGAGCCCAGGACCAGATGGCTTCACAAGTGAATTCTACCAAACATTCCAGAAAGAACTAACACCAATCCTGCTTAAGCTTTTCCACAAAATAGAAGTAGAGGGAACATTGCCTAACTCATTCTATGATGCCAACTTTATCCTAATACCAAAGCCAAACAAAAATGCCACAAGAAAGGAAAATTAGAGACCAATCTCTCTAATGAACCTAGATGCCAAAATCCTCAACAAAATACTTGCTAATCGCACTCAACAACATATCAAATGAATTATACACCATGACCAAGTGGGTTTCATCCCAGGTATACAAGATTTGTTCAACATAAGAAAATCAAACAATATAATACACCACATAAACAGATTAAAAGAAAAAAATCACATGATCATCTCTATAGATGCGGAAAAAGCATTTGACAAAATATAACACACTTTACTGATAAAAAACACTGGAAAAGATAGGAATAGAAGGAAACTTTTTGAACATGATAAAGGGTATATGTGAAAAACCCACAGCTAACATGATCTTCAATAGTGAAATCCTAAAGGCTTTCCCTCTAAGAATGGGAACATGACAAGGATGCCCACTATCACCACTCCTATTTAACATTGTCTTAGAAGTACTTGCTTGAGCTCTGAGGCAAGAAAAAGATATAAAAGGCATCCAAATTGGAAAGGAGGAAGTAAAAAGTTCAATATTTGCAGACGACATGATACTATACATAGAAAGCCCTGAGAAATCTGCAACAAAGCTTCTAGAACTTATAAATGAGTTCAATAAAGTGCAAAATTTATTTGGAAGGGTAAGAGGCCCCAAATTGCCAAAGACATATTGAGAAAGAAAAATGAAATTGGAGGTATCACACTACCTGACTTTAAAACATACTACAAAGCTACAGTGATCAAAACTGCATGGTAGAGGGGCAAGATGGCGTTGGTGTAGGAGGGCGCACACTGCAAGCTCCCAGAGCAAGGCGGATTGGGGACGGGGTCCTGCCCGGGGGTCTGTGCTGTGCACGCGTGGAGTGAGAAGCTTGGGACATCTATCTGCGCGGATCGGCGGCGTGGACCGAACGGTGGAGATTCGTGAGTTTTGAGGCTGCCGGTGGAGGTTGGCACAGGCGGCTGAGCCCCGCGGTTACGGAAATAAAAAATAAAACGGCCATTTGGAGCCGCGGGCGGGGGCGAAAAAGTTTTATTTTCTGGGGAGCTGGCTGCCTGGCGCCCCTTGGACCTTGTGTGAGCAGAGCAAACAAGCTAATCAGCACCCGGTGGACCGGAGGGGGGATTTTGGTCGGGGAACGCAGCTGATTTCCCTAGCCACCCAGGGATAAGACCCGGGCCGCTGCGGAGCCAGGAGGAAGGGACACTTCCCAAAGAAGGGAGGGTTCGGTTGGAAGACAGGGAAGGGTATTTTATATTTTTAGACATCGATCTGGCTGCCTGCACCGCCCCATAGCTTTGGGGAGCAGATAAGCCGAACTGAAGCAGCACCAGGCTGAGAGCAGACACGAATCTGCACTCAAACTGATTTACTGAGCAGCCCGGTGACGCTGGAGCTCGGCGCCAGAAGGGGCGGAATCCGCTGTCTTTAGCAATCACTGACTAACATCGGAGTTTCAGCTAACCTGGGGAGTCCGGAAAGAGGAACGTGCTTGATTAATTTCCACGGGCCCAGCTAGGGTCCCTTCCATAAGGGGGTTGGTCTAGAAGAGGAATTATTTTGGGTCCTGCATTTGGCTAAAAAAAAAAAAAAAAAAAAGGTGAGGTCACCTCAAGCTATTAAACTAAATTAATAAGAATTTAGTTTAATAGCTAAAAGCTGCTTCAGGACCTGCATATAGAACCCTGTGGGGAAATTCATTGATAAACACAAGTAGGCAGGAAGGATCCACGTGGACCCTAGGGGAATCATTGACCCCCCTTGTTTCCTTCTTTTTTCTTTCTTTTTTTTTTTTTTAATTAGTATTAACTTTTTCCTTTCAGACCTTTCTCTACTATTTCTCTACCTCCTCATAATTCTAGCCTTCTAAATCACTATATATATATATTCCTCCATTTGTTTTCCCATCCATTATAGGAACTCCATATTTTTTCCTAGTACTCTACACTGCCTACACAAATTAAATATTCATCTCATTGAGTCACATTTTGCCCCTCTTCTAACTTTTATCAACATTTCTATTATCCTTCTGCCTTCCTTACATCTTTTGATTCCTCTGGCCCTAACCTTTTGCCTTCAAGGGAACATAGAAAGAAGTAAGGAAATAAAATAAGAAGAAAAACTGCCAAAGAGAAAACTTAACTCACACGCAGAACCAACAGCTAAATAAAATTCTAGAGCATAGAGAAAAGCTAATCAACTGAACAAACCCATCAAGATAATATGATGACCAGAGGGCAACAGAAAAATACAAATGACTCTGAAAAACTGGAAAACATGGACCAGTCCAGTGCACAAAATAAAAACCAGGAAGCAATGCAGTACATCGAACAACTAATCAAAGCTATCCAAACAAATATCATGGACCAACTTAAAGAACTGAAGGAAGAGATTAAGGATATAAAGAAGACACTGGGAGAACATACTGAAAAAATAGCTAACAGACCTAAGAAGGTAATGGATATGATGGCGAACAAAGACACAAGTCAAGAAATGAAAAAGACGCTGGACTCAAATGGCAGCAGAATTGAACAGGCAGAGGAAAGAATTAGTGATATGGAAGACAATACAGTTGAAATCAAAGAGATTGTAGAAAAGATAGACAAAAAGATAGAAAAAATCCAGTATGGTCTCAGGGAATTAACCGATAATGCAAGACGCACAAACATACGCATTATGGGCATCCCAGAAGGAGAAGAGAAGGGAAAGGGAACAGAAGGAGTGTTGAAGGAAGTTATGGCTGAAAACTTCCCAACTCTATTGAGAGAGATGGATGTGCAGATCCAGGAAGCACAGCGCACCCCAAATAGTATAAATCCCAACAGGCCAACTCCAAGACATATACTTGTCAAACTGTCCAATGCTCAAGACAAAGAGAAAATACTCAAGGCAGCAAGAGAAAAGAGAACCATCACATACAAGGGAAGCACAATAAGATTAAGTGCTGATTTCTCAGCTGAAACCATGGAGGCAAGAAGACAGTGGTATGACATAGTCAAAACACTAAAAGAAAAAAACTTCCAGCCACGAATTCTCTATCCAGCAAAATTGGCATTCAAAAATGATGGAGAGTTCAAAATATTCACAGATAAACAGCAATTAAGAGAGTATGTCAAGAAGAAACCAGCACTTCAAGAAATACTAAAGGAATCTCTACAAATTGAAAGGAAAAAACAAAGGAGAGAGAGTTGGAGGAGAGTTTAAAAACAACTGGAAACTCAAAAAGAGAAACAAAACAACATATGACATACATTAACCCAAAGAAAAAATGACTGAAGTAAGAAATTCGTTACGAGTAATAACACTGAATGTTAATGGATTAAATTCACCAATCAAAAGACACAGATTGGCAGAATGGATAAGAAAATATGATCCATCTATATGCTGTCTACAAGAAACCCACCTTCGGCCCAGGGATTCAAGGAGGCTGAAAGTGAATGGCTGGAAAACCATTTTACAAGCTAACAATAACCAAAAAAGGGCAGGAGTAGCTATTCTAATATCAGACAAAATAGACTTTAAATGCAAAACTATTGTAAGAGACAAAGATGGACACTACATATTAGTAAAAGGAGTAATCTCTCAAGAAGAGAGAACAATCATCAACATTTACGCACCTAATCGAGGTGCCTCAAAATACGTGCGGCAAACTCTGGAAAAACTAAGAGGAGAAATAAATTCCTCTACAATTATAGCAGGGGACTTCAACACACCACTATCATCATTAGACAGAACATCTAGGCAGAGAATCAATAAAGAAACGAAGGCACTCAACAATACATTAGAAGATTTGGACTTAATAGACATATACAGAACACTACACCCAAATCCAGCGGGATTTACATTCTTCTCCAGTGCACATGGAACATACTCCAAAATAGACCACATGCTAGGCCACAAAACAACACTCAATGAATTCAGAAAGATTGAGATTATACAAAGTAATTTCTCTGACCACAACGGAATGAAGTTGGAAATCAATAAGGGCCAGAGAAACAGGTTAGGCACAAGGATATGGAAGTTAAACAACACACTCTTAGACAAACAGTGGGTCAAAGAGGAAATTTCAAAAGAAATCAGTAACTACCTTGAAACTAATGAAAACAACAACACAACATATCAAAACCTATGGGATGCAGCGAAAGCAGTCCTGAGAGGGAAGTTCATAGCCATAAATTCATATATTAAAAAAGAAGAAAGAGCTAAAATTGAAGACCTAACTGCACAGTTGGAGGAACTGGAAAAACAACAACAAACTAAACCTAAAGGAAGTAGAAAACAGGAAATAACCAAGATTAGAGCAGAACTAAATGAAATAGAGAATAAGAAAGCACTGGAAACAATAAACAAAACCAAAAGCTGGTTCTTCGAGAATATCAACAAAATTGACAAACCCTTAGCCAGACTAACAAAGAAAAAGAGAGAACAGATGCAAATACATAAAATAAGGAATGAGCAAGGTGATATCACTACTGACCCCACAGAAATAAAGAGTATCATAAGAGGATACTTTGAAAAATTATATGCCAACAAGAATGACAATTTAGAGGAAATGGACAAGTTTCTAGAAATCCACAAACAGCCAACATTGATGAAAGAAGAAATAGATGAACTCAACAGCCCAATTACAAGTAAAGAGATAGACTCAGTCATTAAAAACCTCCCAACTAAGAAGAGTCCAGGACCAGATGGCTTCACAGCTGAATTCTACCAAACATTCCGGAAAGAGCTAACACCAATTCTACTTAAGCTCTTCCAAAAAATAGAAGTAGAAGGAATACTACCTAACTCATTCTATGATGCCAACATTACCCTAATACCAAAACCAAATAAAGATACCACAAGAAAGGAAAATTACAGACCAATTTCTCTAATGAACCTAGATGCTAAAATCCTTAACAAAATACTTGCTAATCGCATTCAACAACATATCAAAAGGATTATACACCATGACCAAGTGGGTTTCATCCCAGGTATGCAAGGATGGTTCAATATAAGAAAATCAATCAATGTAATACACCACATAAACAAACTGAAAGAAAAAAATCACATGATCATCTCTATAGATGCAGAAAAAGCATTCGACAAAATACAGCACTCTTTCCTCATAAAAACACTACAAAAGATAGGAATAGATGGAAACTTTCTGAAAATGATAAAGGGTATATATGAAAAACCCAAAGCTAATATCATTTTCAACGGTGAAATCCTAAAAGCCTTCCCTCTGAGATCGGGAACAAGACAAGGATGCCCACTATCACCACTCCTATTTAACATTGTCTTAGAAGTACTTGCACGAGCACTGAGACAAGAAAAGGACATAAAAGGCATCCAGATTGGAAAAGAAGAAGTAAAAATTTCATTATTTGCAGATGACATGATCCTATACATAGAAAGCCCTGAGAAATAGACAACAAGGCTTCTAGAACTTATAAAGGAGTTCAGTAATGTTGCAGGCTATAAGATCAATGCTCAAAATTCAGTAGCATTTCTATACACCAATAACCAGCAAACTGAGGAGGAAACCAGGAAAAAAATACCATTTACAATAGTAAACAAAAGAATCAAATACCTAGGAATAAATTTAACTAAAGATGTAAAGGACTTATATACAGAAAACTACACAACACTGTTAAAGGAAATCAAAGAAGACTTAAATAAATGGAAAAATATTCCCTGTTCATGGATGGGAAGATTAAACATCATCAAGATGTCTATCCTACCCAAACTAATCTACAGATTTAATGCAATCCCAATAAAAGTCAACACTATATTTTTTAAGGAACTGGAAAAACTAACCACAAAATATATTTGGAGAGGTAAGAGGCCCCGAATTGCCAAAGATATATTGAAAAAGAAAAATGAAGTTGGAGGTATCACATTACCTGACTTTAAAACATACTACAAAGCTACAGTGATCAAAACTGC
>JAKSZT010054138.1:1031386-1065240 GCA_026826555.1 Tolypeutes matacus
ATATATATATAAAAATAACATTTTTGTAAGCAAATACACATATATGCATATATATTTATATATCATTTTACAAATGTTTGTATGTATTGTGAGAATTTTGATTTTTACCCATAATAAAAAACAAACAAACAAACAAACAAAAAAAAAACAAAAAACTGCATGGTATTGGCACAAAGATAGACATACTGACCAATGGAACGGAATTGAGAGTTCTGATATAGATCCTCGCATATACAGTCATCTGATATTCAACAAGGCCACTAAGCCCACTCAACTGTAAGAGAATGGCCACTTCAACAAATGGTGTTGGAGAACTGGATATCCATATCCAAAAGAATGAGAGAGGAACATCATCTCACACCTTATACAAAAATCAACTCAAGATGGATCAAAGATCTAAATATAAGAACCAAGACCATAAAGAACTTGGAAGATAATGTAGGGAAGCATCTACAGGACCTTGTATAGGAAATGGTTTCATGAACTTCACACCCAAAGCACGAGCAACAAAAGAAAACATAGATAAATGGGATCTCCTAAAAATTAAAAACTTTTGCACCTCAAAGGATGTTATCAAGAAAGTTTAAAGGCGACCTACCCAATGGGAGAAAATATTTGGCAACCATATATCTGGTAGGAGCCTAATATCCTTCATATATAAAGAAATCCTACACCTCGAAAATAAAAAGACAAACAACCAACTTAAAAAATGGGCAAGCACCCTGAAAAGACACTTCTCCAAGGAAAAAATACAAATGGCTAAAAAGCACATGAAAAGATGCTCAACATCACTAGTTATTAGGGAAATGCAAATCAAAATTACAATGAGATATCATTTTACACCCATTAGAATGGTGACTGTTAAAAAAACAGAGGACTGCAAGTGTTGGAGAGGATGTGGAGGAATGGGAACACTCATCCACCAGTGGTGGGAATGTAGAATGGTCCAGCCATTGTGGAGGACAGTTTGGTGGTTCCTCAAAAAACTAACTATAGAACTTCCATATGATCCAGCAATTCCACTGCTGGGTATAAACCCAGAAGAACTGAAAGCAAAGACACGAACAGATATATGCACACCAATGTTCATAGCAGCATTATTCACTATTGCCAAAAATTGGAATCTACCCAGGTGCCCATCAACAGATGAATGGATAAACAAAATGTGGTACATACATACAATGGAACATTACTCAGCTGTAAGAAAGAATAAAGTGCTAACATGGATGTATCTTGAGGACCTTATGTTGAGTGAAGCAAGCCAGGCATTGAAGGATGAACAGTACATGACCTCACTGATATGAATTAAGAAAATTGAGCAGACTCAGAGATCTATTGTCTTGAAGATAGGTTTACAAGAAATATAATGGGAGAAGAAGGTTGTGAGCCAACACCCATACAGACATAATTTATGGTAAGGTGAAAGTGTAGTTGCGTATTGAAGGGATTTGACAGGAGGATAGTGATATTAATGGGTTGGGTGGTGCAGGGTTGTCAGGTGGGTAGATTGGGAAGGGTGGGTTGGAAGGTCCAGGATACTGGAGGGAGGGTTGGGAGAGGGACCAGGTGAATACTGGGGATTTGAGGGTATGTGGTTGGGAATGCTCTTATGACAATATGACAAGGAAGGGTTACTAGTTTAGGGTGTTGGATAAGGGGGCATTCAGGACAGGGCACACCTGGAGCAGGCTTCTAGGGAGTATGTGAAAGATCATTCTCTCAGAATGTGTTGTATCAGTGGGTGGAGACCCACATAATGAGTGAGAAGGAGATGGAATCCCATTCTCAGGAGGACCAATTTGTTCGCAAATAGACAGGCAGAAGTCTTTTGAGAGCATGGGCGGTTCCTAATAGGGGAGGACAAACCAGTGTGTCAAGACCTCAGTCTTGTTGCATGGAACTATGAATTTTGTCATCCAAGGAGTGAAGCCAGGGGGTCACTGTGGGCCCCGAGGGGAGGGGGAAGGAAGAATAGAATAGATCAAACAGGGGGTATTTAGTGGGCAGTGGAAGTGTTCTACATGATCTTACAATGATGGACACGGGACATGGTAAATATCATCATAATTTATAAAAGTGTATGCTTTAAAATGTAAACCATAATGTAAACCATTGGCCATGTTTAGTAGCTATGTTTCACTATTTATATATCTGTTATAACAAAGGTACCATCCACATGTAAAAAGGTATTAATATGGTGGGGGGGAAGGGGGAGGATGTTAGGTATATGAGTCTCCTGTATTCTGTGTGTGACTCTGCTGTGACCTAAAACTTTGAAAACAAAATGAAAAACAGTGAGACACTGGGGAATGAGTGGGGGAAGGTGCCACGGTATAGAAAGTACACCAGATATTGTGGTGATGAAAGGCAAAATGTCAAAAAAAATTTCAAAATATTTTTCATTTTTTAAAAATATCCCAATCTTTTAATTTTATTTTTAGTTTTTTTTTTTTTTTAGTTTTTATGTATTTTATTTCTTATATTTAAACTTATCATTACCATTTCATTTTCCTATTAATTGTATTCAGTTATTGTAATGGCTTCATTTTTGAAGAAGCTTTGGATCACAGAAGGGTTACAACTGGGGTGAGGGGAGAATTTTTGGTGTGGGGTGTCAGGGATGGGGGATGCATGAGAGGAAGTTCACCTGAGCATAAATATAAAGTATAAAAATATTCAAATGTTCATGGGACATTGTCACAATAGGTGGAGACTTACACAATAACCGAGAGAATACTGAATTCCCATCCTGGAGAGCTCTGCCACACTCTCTAAAGGAGCAGCAACAGTCCCCCAAATGCAGGGGCAGCAACTGGCGATAGAGGATGATCCACTGATGGGCCCTTGATATTGATGACTAGGCTTATGAGCCTTTGCTCTTGAAATAGAAACTTAGCCTATTGGTATGGGGTGCCTAAGGGTTGCCTCCTGAGAGCCTCCTTGTTGCTCAAATGTGGCCTCTCTCTAAGCCAAACTCAGCATATGAATGCATTACCTTCCCCCAAGTGTGGGACATGACTCCCAGGGATAAGCCTCCCTGGCACTGAGGGTTTGCCACCAACCACCAACTAGCAATGCAACTGGAAAAAGACCTCAAATAAAAGGGGGAAAAGGTAAAGACAAATGAGTTTATATGGCTAAGAGACTTCAAAGTGAGTCGGGAGGTCATCCCAGAGGTAACACTTATGCACATCTCAGCAGGATCTCATAGACTTTCAAAGTGGATACTACCCCAAATAGTGGGGCTCCTGAGGACTCTGGAGACACTCAGGTCCTATGGTTAGGGTGGACAGCTCCAGAGTTTGGTGCCTTGCCAGTGGGCCTAACTTTGGAGTTTGTGCTCCTGAGAGTGACAGAATTGAACTCAATTTTGGTTTCCTGGACATGGCTCATCTGTCCCTTCTATTTAAACCTGTACTTGGTGCTGGAATTTGTAGGTCTACATCCAGAGACTTGAGTCTTTGGGCTGTCCATGTGCCAGCTGTTCCCAGAACCTCACTGGAGTTGCAACACCTACTTTACAGCTCTTTGGACTCACCCAGGACAGCTGGCGGGGAGATGATTAATGGACAATGGTTGCCCCAGGGAACAGAGAGTGCCTGCAGCTGCATGCAGGACAGTTCCATCCATCTTCCCCATGGGATATAGGCCCCCTCTCAATTGGAGATGGAGTGGACATCACCATCCCAGAATCCTCAGGATTGGGAGGAAAACTATGGACTAGAGTAGACTTACTGGTATTCTACTATAGACATATTGTGACTCTAGCAATGGAAGAAATTACAACATTTATGTGGAGCCAGTGGCCACTGGAGGCTCTGGGGGCAGGGACAGGGAAAAACAGTTGTAATATGGGGACTTTTTTGGGACTTGGGAATCATCCTGAGTGTGACATTGCAATGACAGATATAGACCATTTTATATCATCACATAACATGCAGAACTGTGTGGGAAAGAGTATAGACTACATTGTGAACTATGGTCTATACTTAATGGCAAAGCCCCAGGAGCATTTATCAATTGCAATGAATGTGCCACACTAATAAAGGATGTTCATGTGGGAGGGTGTGTGTGTGGGGGGGAGTGGGGCATATCCCTATATCTTTTGTGTAACATTTATGTAATCTAAGTTTTTTTTAAAAAAAATTGTGCTGTAAACTACAATGTAAACTATAATTCACACTTAGTGGCAATGCTACAAAATGTATTTATCAATTGTAACAAATGTAGCACACTAATGAAAGATGTTAATGTGGGAAAATGTGTGTGGGGGGGAGAGCGGGGCATACGGGAATACCCTCTGTTTTTACGTAACATTTATGTAATCTAAGTATCTTTTTAAAAAAATTTTAAAGTGTATTAAAATTTTTAAAAAACACTTTGAAAGAAGGGAATAGAAAGGAAATTCCTCAATATGATCAAAAGCATATTTGAAAAACCCACAGCAAACATCATACTCAATGGGGAAATGTTGAAAGCTTTCCCTCTATGATCGGGAACAAGACAAGGATACCCACCGTCACCACTGTTATTCATTATTGTGCTAGAAGTTCTAGCTAGAGCAATTAACAAGAAAAAATAAATAAAAGGCATCCAAATAGGAAAAGAATAAGTAAAACTCTCACTACTCGTGGATGACGTGATCCTATATTTAGAAAATTCTGAAATATCTATGACAAATCTACTTCTGGGCCTGGGATAACCCTGCCTTAAATGAAACAGAGCCTGAAGCACATAGCTGCTGGCATAACCTAGACACTCACTAGTTGAAAACTAACAAGTCTCCCTGAAGGATGTACAGATGGTCGTGCAAACTTTAATCTTCTCAAGGCTGTATACTTCCTTCCTGCAATATCATCACCAAACACCCTTGTGCACTTCATGTAACTCTTGCAGAAACTCTGTTCTCATAGACTATGGAATTTTTTTTGTTCTGACACCCCTTGTATTGCCCCTCATTTTCCCATCTCTTTGTGGAGTGCTACCTTCATTCTGCAACCAGCTGGCATTGGAGAGTCTCTACTGTTTGTAAGTCCCAATAAAGCTCATGTCTAACACTTTGCCTGGTGTATTCTTTGGTCTTGCAGCCACCCCGACCCATGCCCTTCAGGAGTTGGGTTGAAACAATTGGCGAGCCACCAGCCAGGAGACCGAAAGACCACCAGCAGTGGTGGCATGAGCTCTGGGAAGGGACTATATGCAGGGGAAATCCTGAATTGGCCTATAACGTCCATGTGGGAAGGGGTAGCTGCCCTGCTGGATGAGTGGGGACTGCTGAGAGAATATGGGGATGCCCTGTAGACACCAGCAGGTATACTGGCTGTGCTACAGCAGGTAGCAGAGCAGTGCATTTAAATAAGAAAAGGGGACACCGCCATATAGCATGGCCCTTGTTAGGAGCCTTGAGGATGACTACCGAGGCAGAACAGGTTGTGAAAGCCTCTGTGCACCACTTAGAGGAGGAATTAAAACTAGCTCAGGCAGAGATGAAAGATTCTTTAACTGACCTCCTGCGCCAAGCTGATGATCAATTAGAAAGCTTTAGCATGCAGATATGCTTGAACTAGAAGCTGCAGGTTGCCTAAGGTCCAGGTCCAGAGGATATTAACTACCCCTGGGTGTGGCCCTAAGGCATGGGATCCTACAGTCTCCTCCTCAGATGAGGAGAAAGAGGAGAAATGGGAAGTGGAAGATGAGGAGCCCCCAAGGGTGCACCCCATAGGACAGAAGTGGAAGGCATTACAGGACCAGTCCCTTGAGGCCCAGCAGTTCCAGCCCCCCAAGCAAAAATTGCATGTGACTATGAGAAACTACACCACTGCTGAGTTAGGTGATTTAGGGCAGAGGTACAGGCAGAAATCTAGAGAGTCCCTGCCTAACTGGCTTTTTTTTTTCAGATTTATTTTTTTATTTACTTCTCCCCACACCCTCATTGTTTGCATTTGCTGTGTCTGTTCGTTGTGTGCTCGTCTTCCTTTTAGGAGGCACTGGGAACCGAACCCAGGACCCCACAAGTGTGAGGGAGGCACCTAATCACTTGAGCCACCTCCGCGCCCTACTTTATTGTCTCTCATTATGTTTTCATCCTTGTGTCTCTTGTTGCCTCATCTTGCTGTGTCAGCTCACTGCATCAGCTCACTGTATTTCTCATCTTCTTTAGGAGGCACCAGAAACCGAACCCAGGACCTCCCGTGTAGTAGGTGGGAACTCAATCGCTGGAGCCACATCCACTTTCCAAATGTCATACCTTTTTTTTCTGAGGTACCAGGGATTGAACCTGGGACCTTGCATTTGGGAGGCTGGCACTCAGCTGCTTGAGCCACATCCACTCCCTCTTTAACTGGCTTCTAAGATTATGGGACA
This sequence comes from Tolypeutes matacus, assembly GCA_026826555.1. Taxonomy (NCBI): domain Eukaryota; kingdom Metazoa; phylum Chordata; class Mammalia; order Cingulata; family Chlamyphoridae; genus Tolypeutes; species Tolypeutes matacus. The sequence goes on from JAKSZT010054138.1 coordinate 1,037,750, forward strand.
CTGGAGCAGAAGGAGTTGTACTATCTGAGGTGGAGATGAGCAAATTAGCCTCTATTACCACTCACCTTTCTCTGTATCAGCATCTATATACTGCCTCAAAGGAGGCAAAAAAAAAATGCTCTCTGCTAGTTTGGTTAGTTGCTGGATGCAAAGCTGCCTAGCCTAATGAAGGAGATATACACCACTCCACCCCCCATTGGCAATCTATGTAAAAGTTACTGGATTTTTTGTGGGGGTTGAGGATGAAGCATGCTATTTATGCTGCCAACTTTGTGGGGCCTGATGCCAAAGCTTTTATAGCAGGCATGAAAGATACTGTACTACATACTGCTCCCAACCATTATTATGGACCTCTGGTGTCCATGTTGAGCCCGTGAGTGGGCCAACCTGTGTTGCAAGCTATGTAGGCTATAACAGATCTAGGGGAGTCAGAAAGGCTGCAGAGAAAAGAGGCTGGGGTTAGAATAGCAGGAAAGGTGCCCCAAGGACATGATGGTCCAAATCAGATGTGTCATAAGCAAATGTGGGTAGATTTATTGCTGTGGGCACTGATCTAGAAACAATTGGTGGGCAACCCAATGCCTTTTTAGTGATACTTTGGAGCAAATTCCCTAAGGACAAAAGATTTATAAAACTGTCCCCCCAGAATGCTGAGGGAGAAGTAAAAGCAGAAAAAGGACCACTGCCCCACACCCAGGAGCGTGTGTCAAGCACACTTCCCCCTACCGTAGGGGAGGGGTCAAGATCTCCAGGTTAGGGCAATAGCCAGGGACTCTGGGGATCAAAGGCCACATGTAGAGTTAACTATTCATTAGTGCCCTACTAATCAGCAAAGGGTGTTAGCCTTAGTAGACACGGGAGCTGAATGTACTTTAATTTATGGCAAAGAAGCATGATTCCACGAGCCAGTACTGGCTATAGATGGCTATGAGGGAAAAACAATTTATGCTAAGCAACAATATTTGATTTTAAAAATTGGATAGTTCCTCCCCAGAGTTACACTGTGTATATTTCTCCTATTCCCAAATTTATCTTAGGAATTGGCATTCTCCAAAATGCCACCTTACAGACTACCATAGGAGAATTCCACCTCCAGTTCAGAGTAATAAAGGTGAAGAATTGTAGTGACCAAACAGTACAAGCTCCCCAGGGGAGCACCAGGAAATTACTGCTACAATTAAGGAATTAGAAAGAGTGGGAATAATAACTACCCATAGTCCTTTCAATAGTCCTGAATGGCCAGTACAAAAACCTGATGGAACATGGTGCACCACTGTAGAGTACCAAGAATTAAATAAAGTAACACCACTGCTCTACGTAGCAGTCCCAAACATTGCTGGTTTATTGCAAGACATTAGTATCCAGTTATGTAACTATCATTTTGTTTTAGATCTTGCTAATGCTTTCTTTAGTATCTCCTTAGACAAGTCAAGCCAGCCTGCATTCGCCTTCATATGGGAAGGCAAACAACAGACTTTTACAGTACTTCTCCAAGACTATATGCATAGCTCAACCATCTGTCATGGCCTCATGGCAAAGGATCTGGCCACGTGGAAGAAACCTGTGGCTATAACCCTATTTCATTATATTGATGATATTATGTTAACCAGTAATTCTTTTTCAGAATTAAAAGAAGCATCAGAGACAATAATATATCATCTTGAGAGCCAGGGATGTGCAGTCAATCGGGATAAGCTGCAAGACCCTGGCTACTCTGTCAAATTCTTGGGTGTTGTTTGGACAGGTAAGACAAAAACTATACCTTCTGCTATAGTCAATAAAGTACACCGTTTTCTCACACCACAAACTCCAAAACAATTGATAGCTTTTCTGGGGTTGTTGGGGTACTGGAGACCGTTCATCCCTCATTTAGCTCAGCTATTAAAACCATTGCATGTGTTCATCAGGAAAGGTTGTGCATGGGAATGGAGGACCCCCAATGAGCTGCTTTTAAAGAAGCAAAATAGGCAAAAGCACAGGCTCAGGCACTAAGGGGGGTGGACCCTGCCTTACTCTGTGAATTGGATGTGGCCAGCACTGATATTGGCTTTGGGTGGGGTTTGTGGCAAAGGCAACATTCTAAATGAGTACCTCTTGGGTTTTGGTCACAATTGTGGGAAAAGGATGAATTACGATATAGCCCCTTAGAAAAAGCAACTATGTGCAGAATACCATGCCTTGTTGCAAGTGTTAACCCAAATTTGTCTGGTCACTCTGAACACTGCCATCCTTATCCAGAGGCAGATTGTGAAAACTGGGAACAAGCCTCGTTCTGGTAGTGCACAATTAAGTACCTTAACAAAGTGGAAAGCTTACCGTTTACAGTGCAGTGTCTTCAGTTCTAACCCATTAAGTACCGAAATGCATGATATCCTAGGCCCAGTGTCTTATGTGGAAGATTCTTCAGCCCAAATTACAACCCCCAAGGTGGCCGTTGAAGTGTCCACCAAAGAAGACATGGGAACAGTTCCAGAGGATGCATGATACAAGGACAGTTCAGCTAGTGGACAGCCCACATTGATGCTGTGACTGTGCAGCCAAACACTGACACTATTTGGTGGGAAACACACCATGCAAAACAGTCAATGGGCTGAATTAAGATCCATGTGGATAGTTATAGTACATGAGCCCGGGGATGCATTAACAATCTGCACTGATAGTTGGACAGTATACAAAGGCCTTACCACTTGGATTGCAACTTGGAAAGAACAATGGACTGTCATGGGCCACCCTCTGTGGGGCAGAGATCTATGGAAGGACATCTGGATGCCTGTCAGAGGCAACAAGTAACTGTCTATCATGTCCCTGCCTACTCCTCTAATACTCCTCTTGGGAATGTTGAAGCAGATAACCTCATGAAGATCCAGAGCCATACCACTGAGACCTGAGAAGTGGCCGAGTGGTGTCACAGGAAAAGCAGACATCATGACTACCAGACCTGTGGTGCTTAGCCAAGCAGTTCTAGCTGTCTGTCACTCGCTAGCAGCTCATGGATATCACCCATGAGTGTCCCTTGTACTCACTGGCAATCATGGTAATTACCTCACTGGATGGACATATTGGTCAAACACAAACCCCAGTAACATGATGGCAAGTGGATTATAGCAGTCCCCTCCGGCTCTTGGAAAGGGCTAGGTACGCTTTCATTGCCTCAGAACTGCCACAGGACTCTTGTTGGCCTTCCCAGTAGGAAAGACCAAACTGCCTAGAAAAAGTAAGTGCCCTATATGGGGTACCAGACCAAATTGACAGTGACTGAGAACTCCCTTTACTGGTCATGTCATACAGTCTTGGGCTATGGACCAGGATATTGTTCGGACTTTCTATCTACCTTATAAACTCGCTGGTGCTGGTCTTATAGAAAGGATGAAAGGCCTTTTAAAGGAACAAATAAAAGGCGACAATGGATCTTTACAACAATGGACTCAGATGTTGTATCCAGCCTTGATCCTTGATTCATCTAAATTCTTCATCCCCTGCTCCAGTTAAAATGCTAACAGCAGGACCAATGCAGGCATTAGGATTATAAGTTAAAGGGCCAGCCGTCCTACAGCCCAAAGGCAGAAGTAATAATAATCTATTGTTGCCTATGCCTCAAACTATACAATCTGAGGAAAATAAGGTCAATTGGCTGTGATACTGGCCTATGCAGCCTTGCTGGTTGGGAATCTTAAGCCCATGGGGGATAGGAGTCACCCAAATCATTGTTATAAGACCACAGTTTATACAAAAAATGCCAGTAAAAATATTTAATAATAATCCGGGTCTCCTATTCCTGCTGGGGCCTATGTGCATCTATGTGGATTCTTCTTATGTCTAAACTAGTGTTAGACATCACTGAAGAAAACTCAGAGAATTTAGAAGGGGAAAATGTATGGTGTTGGAAGCCTCCTCCTAGGACTCCCCTACCTGGTACTTTGTTATCTGCTAGTGGAAATGTCGCTTGTATACTGTTAGACCAGCTTGATATGACCCTTATTGTTCCCCATAAACATTTTTCTTTTCACACATAGCACGCTAGCTTATACCTTCTTGCAGTGGGCTTTGGCAGTAACTCATCCCCACAATTGGACCCAATGTTGGGTTTGCACAAACCTTCCATCCTCGGGTGCTACTAGCCTTCCTTGGACTGTCACTCCTGCAAATTGGATAGCATGGAACATCTTGCTGGCATGGTATAATACAATTCATTAACAAGTTTGGAACAAAAATTTTTCCTTTAAGACTGAAATCCAGCTATTATATTTACCATAAGACTAGTAAATATATTTTCCCCTTGTAAGGGAGCAAATAAATAAGTATAAACCTTTATTAGGATATGCTGTATTTGATGGTTTAGGATGGTTAACAGCCAAGTCTGTCACCCTAGATCACGTTGCCCCTATCTGTATGGAATGATGGGAGGAAAACCATAATATGGGGTGATTACCCCCCAAATTGTTTAATTTCACTGTCAAGCTAAAAAATGATAGCCTTTTCCAATGGCAGGCCTACCACGTAGCAACTGGGGCTTATCTGTCCCCTAAAGGATGGTTATAAACTTGCAGGCAAAACAGGTCACCGTATTTGCCTTACAACTGACTGGACAATGTACATGCGGACAGCTCTATGTCCCCACCACTTTATATCATTCATTACCCCATACTCCCAGTAATTGTGAAATGGTTAAAGCTAGATATAGAGTAAAGTGCACCCCCTGGTGGTTCTATCCATTAGCTGCTTTTGTGCCAGGTGGTGCTGCAATTGTCACTGAAGGACATATAAATGCTTTAACTAATGACACTGCTCAAGACCTTAATGATTCTAAGGTAGGTATTTCCTTACTGAACGATGAAACTACTCAATTATATAAGGTAGTTTTGCAAAATAGGATGGCTTTAGACCAGGGGTTCTTAACAAGGGGTCTGTGAGCTTGAATTGAAATTCAAAAAAACATTACTCTTGTAGGTACATGTTGGTGTGGGTGTGATATACTTATTAAATAATACACGGTATAGTGTGGACTTAGTAAGGGATCTGTGGTTTTCACCTGACTGGCAAAGGGGTCCATGGAACAAAATAGGTTAAGAACCCCTGATTTAGATATTCTTGCTGCAGTGCAAGGTGGGACCTGTGCCCTCATTAATGTTCAACGTTGTGTATATATTCCTGATCACTTCCATAATATTTCACAAACTCTATATCATATGCAAAAGCACATGTAACACATTGATAAATTAGCTGCTGACCCCCTATCTGACTGGTTTAATTCCCTTTCCTGGCCCTGGTGACATGTCTTGATAGGCCTACTAGCTTTTAGTGGAGGACATTTATTATTCTGTTGTCTCCTAAATGGTTGCTGTGGAATGGGCATGCAACATGTGTCCTATGGTCAATGCTGGCTGCTGCATGGAGGTGGATTGTGGGAGCTTAGGGCCCAGGCTGCACCCCCCTTAAATGAAACATAGCCCAAAGGATGTAGCACCGGCATAACCTGGACACTCACTAGCTAAATGTAACAAGCCTCCCCAGAGGAAAGAAAGCACAGATAGTATTGCAAACTCTAATCTTCTCAAGCCTGTATACTCCCTTCCTTGGATTACATCACCAAAAACCCCATTTGTCCACTTCATGTAACTCTTGCAGAAACTCTGTTCTCCTATCTATAGAATGTTTTTGTTCTGAGACCCCTTGTATTGGAGAAAGCTCTCCTGCTTGTAAGTCCCAATAAAGCGCATGCCTAACCCTTTGCCTGGTGTGTTCTTTGGTCATGCTGCCACCGAGACCCATGCTCTTCAGGAGTTGGGTTTGGTTGGAACACTACTTGAGCTAATAAAAGAGGTCAGCAAAGAGATATCACACAAGATCAACACACAAAAATCAGTACTGATTCTGTACACTAGTATTAAACCATCTGAGAAGGAATTGAGGGGAAAAAATCCATTTACAACAGCAACAAAAAGACTCTAATATCTAGGAATCAATTTAATGAAAGATATACAGGACTTATATTCAGAAAACTACAAAACAATGTTAAAAGAAATCAAAGAAGACCTAAACAAATGGAAAGACATTCCATGTTCATGGATTAGAAGACTAAATATTGTGAAGATGTCAATCTTACCCAAACTGATTTATAGATTAAATGCAATACCAATCAAAATTCCAACAGCCAGCTTTATAGAAATAGAAAAAGCAATTATCAGATTTATTTAGAAGGGAAAGTGCACCCAAATAGCCAAAAGCATTCTAAAAAAAGAAGAGTGATGTGGGAGGACTTTCACTGCCTGATCTTTAAACATACTACAAAGTTACAAGTGTTCAGAACAGCATGGTATTAGCATAAAAATAGACACTTTGATCAGTGGAATAGAATTGAGAGTCCAGAAATAGACCCTCATCTCTATGACCAACTGGTTTTTGACAAACCTGACATGTCCACATTACTGGGACAAAACAATCTCTTCAAATAATGGTGCTGGGAGAACTGGATATCCAGAACCAAAAGAAGGAAAGAGGACCCTTATCTCACCCCCTATACAAGAATCAACTCAAAATGGATCAAAGACCTAAATATAAAAGCCAGGAACATAAAACTACTAGAAGAAAATGTAGGGAAACATCTTCAAGATCTTGAGGTAGGTGGTGGTTTCTTGGATCTTACACCCAAAGCATGAGCAACAAAAGAAAAAATAGATAAATGGAACCTCCTTAAATTAAACAGTTTTGCACCTTAAAGGACTTTTTCAAAAAGGCAAAAAGGCAGCCAACTCAATGGGAGAAAATATTTGGAAATCACATATCCAATGTGTTTAATATCCATGATATATAAAGAAGTGCTACATCTCAATAATAAAAAGAAAAACAACCCAATTAAAAATGGACAAAAGACTTGAATAGATATTTGTCCAAAGAGGAAATAAAAATAGTGAAAAAACACATGAAAAATGTTCAAAATCACTAGTGATTAGGGAAATGCAAATCAAAGCTACAATGAGATATCATTTCATACCTATTAGGATGGCCACTACTAAAAAGACAGAAAACTTCAAGAGTTGGAGAGGATGTGGAGAAATAGGAACACTTCTTCACTGTTGGTGGGAATGTAGAATGGTACAGCCACTGTGGAGGACTGTTTGGAAGTTCCTAAGGAAGTTGAATATAGATTTGCCATGTGACCCGGCAATACCATTGCTAGGTATAGACCCAGAAGAACTGAGAGACGTGATACGAACAGACATCTGTACATCGATGTTCATAGCAGCATTATTCACAATTGACAAAAAATGTAAACAACCGAGGGGTCCACCAACTGATGAATAGATAAACAAACTGGTGTAATCACACAATGGAATATTATGCAGCTCTAAGAGGAAATGAAGTCGTAAAGCATATGACAACATGGATGAACCTGGAGGACATTATGTTAAGCGAAGCAAGCCAGATACAAAAGGACAAAAACTGTATGATTGGGCTATTATGAACTAAATATATTGTGTAAACTCATGGAGTTAGTAACTAGAATATGGGTCACCAGAAAATAGAAGGAGGGTAGAGAATGGAAAGCTGAGGGTCAATCTGTGCAGAACTCATAAAAAAGGTTGTTTGTTAATCTTTGGAAAGGAATAGAAAAGTTGAAATCACAACATAGTGTTTGTAACTAGCAATGCTATTATATGGGTATGACAATGCTTGAAAGGTCATATATATTACCAAAAGGAAAGCTAAAAATTGTAATATGGGACTGCATAGCATAGCAAAACCTCATGTGAAATATGAATATGGGTAATATTGTGTATATAAGACTGTTTTTCTTTGAAACTGAACAAATATATGCTAATGTTAAAAGACGTTAATATAGTCAAAAGAACATCATGTGAAGTGAAAGGAACCAGACACAAAGTAGTACATATTGTATGATTCCATTTATATAAAATGTAAATACAAATAAATTTATAAAGATGAAAATAGATTAGTGGTTATGGAGGGCTGGGAATGTATAGAGGGATTGAGAGGTGACTGGTAAGGGGCGTGGAGTTTTTCTTTTTGGAGTAATGAAATTGTTCTAAAACTTTTTGTGATGATGCATGCATAGCACTGTGAGTATACTAAAAGTCATTGATTGTACACTTTGGATAGACTGTATGGTATGTGAATATATCTCAATAAAACTGCTTTAAATAAATAGATACATAGATAGATAATAAATGCCTTACATTGGACTAAATTAATGTGTTTTTTTTAAAAAAAGATCTATCTCCACTCCATCACCAAGCATCCCTGTCTGGATGATTCTCTTCATCCTAATCTCTGCCTCAGAAGAGTGGGTTTTTACTCCAAGTCTGACACCTCTACTTCTTTTATCCAACCTCCTCTGGGCCAGGCACTATGCCAGGCAATGGGAATCAGCAGTGAAGGAGAAAGACAGAAACGTACACTAACCTTATGGGACTTACAATCTTTAGGCAAGTCAGACAGTAAGTACACAATATGCAAATAAAATAATTACAGTTTGAATTTGTGTTAGGGAAAAAGCAAGCAGGAATTCAATAGAGAATAGGAGAGGACAGGGTGGTTGGGCAGGAACTTTCCGAGGTGCTGTCTTTAAGCAAAGCTTTGGAGGATGAAAAATAACTGTTCATTAGCTGATCCACTGGATGAGTTCCGGGCAGTGGTAAGGACAAGTGTACAGGCCATGAGTAGGAATGAGCCTGGTACAATAGAGTCACAGAGAGCAGAGAAAGCATGAAAGAGACTAATAGGAGAGGCTTCAGGAGAGGATGACAAAGTCATGCAGAGCCTGTAGGCTATGGTCAGGAGTTTAGATTCTTTTCTGAGTGCAGAGAAAAGTTCAGGAAAGATTTTTCAAGAGGGGATTGGCATGATACGATTTTCTTGTTTTTGTGATCCTTCTGGCAGGATTGCTGAGAAAACTTTAGATGGAGACAAGAAAGGGAAACCATTAGATCAGAAGAGGAGCTGTTGTATTAGCTTGGTGAGAGACCATGGCAGTGTGAACTAGAGGGAGGTCAAACTGCCTGCACTTGCTGGTGGATCAAAGTGAGAAAAGAGAAAGGGGGAATCATGGGTATATCAAAGATTCTTGACCTGCACCACTGAGGTTAATGTAAGTGCTAGTGGTGTGCAGGAGGTAGCAGGCAACAGCTGGCAAAAGTAGATGGTGCCTGGGGCAGTTTGATGTAATTATGAATTCCAAAAATATAATTGGATCATGCTTGTAAACCGATCTGTTAATCTGGGCATGATTAGGTTAGGATTAGGGCGTTGAGCCCCACCCCTTGGTGGGTGGGGAATTGAATATAAAAGGCAAGGCAAAGGAAAGTTGAAGCAGTCTTTTGAGAAGCAGTTTTGATGTTGGAAAGAAGGCCCCAGGAGAAGAGAAGCAAGCCATTCGCCTGATCGTCTACAGCTGACCTTGTGGAGGAAACAGGAGCTAAGCCCGGAGAGAAACGCAGCCCCGGGAAGAGAGGAACCCCAGAAGCCTGAACCCTGGCAAACGCCAGCAGCTGTCTTGCTCTAACACGTGGACTGTGGTGAGAGAAGAAACTTAACGCTTTATGGCCTGGTATTTGTGGACTTCTACCCCAAATAAATACCCTTTATAAAGACCAACCCATTTTTGGTATTTAACATTAGCACCCCTTTGGCTGACTAATACAGTGCCCAACCCTTCCTGATGGTGCATTCAGTGACTGAACATTGGAAGCCTAACATCAATCATGGGGGCGCTATTTACACTAAGGCAATCTGTAAATATTACAAACCAGGACTTCTCCACCCTCCCAATCCCCATTCCCATGTCTTTCATAAGGGGTGGGAAGTTTTCAGTCATTATTTCCTCAAATATTCTTTCTGCCCCTTTTCTCTTCTCTTTTCCTTCTGGGACACCGAAAACAAGTATGTTTGTGTGTTTTGCGTTGTCATTCAGTTCCCTGACACATTGTTCCATTTTTTCCATTCTTTTCCTCCTGTTCTGTCTTTTCAAGTTCAGATATTCTGTCCTCAATTTTACTAATTCTGTCCTCCATCAATACAAATCTGCTGTCACATGTTTCTAATGTATTTTTTAACAAATCAATTTTATTGATACATATTAATAAAGCATAATTCCATTCAAAGTGTACAGTGTTTTTCGGTATAATCATATAGTTGTGCATTCATCACTCCAATCATTTTTAGAGCATTTTCATTAGTCCAGTAATAATAATAATAATAATAATACAAACAAAACTCATCACATCTCAATCTCTCTATGGTTCCCCTGCCGTACATAGTTACTATTGTTTCCTTCTCTCTAGTTTATCTGTATTTATATTTTGTAAAAACAGTCTTATATATGCAAAATCACCCATATTCGTATTTTACATGAGGTTTCAGTATGTTATACAGTCTCATGTTACATTTTTAACCTTTCCTTTTAGTAATATAAATGCCCTTAGGCTTTCCCTTTCAACCACTGTCATACCTATATAATAGCTCTGCTAGTCACACACACCATAATATGCTCTCACTATTTTCATTCATATCCAAAGATACAAATGACCTTTTAATCAATTCTGCACAGATTAACCATCGGCTTTCCATTCTCTACCCTCATTCTATTATCTGGTGACCTAATTATTAATTCCATGAGTTTACATAATACCTTTAGTTCATAACAGCGCAACCATAGGGCATTTGCCATTTTGTGTCTGGCTTGCTTCAATCAACATAATGTCCTCCAGGTTCATCCATGTTGTCATATGTTTCATGAGTTCATTTCTTCTTACAGCTGCATAATATTCCATCATGTGTATACACCACAATTTCTTTATCCACTCATTTGTTGATGGACACATGGGTTGTTTCCAACTTTTAGCCATTCTGAATAATGCCACTATGACCATCGGTATGCAGATGACTATTCATGTCACTGCTCTCAGTTCTTCTGGATATATATCCAGGAATGGTATTGCTGAGTCACGTGGCAAGTCTATAATCAACTTCCTTAGGAATGGCCAACCAGTCCTCCACAGTGGCTGTACCATTCTACATTCCCACCAACAGTGAATAAACATTCCTATCTCTCCACAACATAGCCAACATTTACAGTTTTCCAACTTTTTAATAATAGCCCATCTAATAGGTGTGAAAAGATACCTCATTGTAGTTTTGATTTGTATTTCCCTAATCACTAATAATGTTAAAGTTTTTTCATATGTTTCTTCGCCATTTATATTTCTTCTTGGACAATTTTCTTTTTGAGTGTTTTGCCCATGTTTTAATCTAGTAGTTTGTCTTTTTATTGTTGAATTGTATGGTTTCTTTATATATCATGGATATTAAACCTTTATCGGATATGTGATTGTCAAATATTTTCTCCCATTAAGTCGGCTGCATTGCCACTCTTTTGACAAATACCTTTGAGGTGCAAAAGTGTTTATGTTTGAGGAAGTCCCATTTATCTATTTTTCCTTTTGTTGCTCATGCTTTGGGTGTAAGATCCAAGAAACCACCACCTACCACAAGATCTTTCGCTACATTTTCTTCTAGGAGTTTTATGGTTGTTGCTTTTATATTTAGGTCCTTGATCCATTTTGAGTTAATTGTAAAAGGTGTGAGATGGGGGGTCTTCTTTTTGATATGGCTATCCAGTTTTCCCTAGCACCATTTGTTGAATAGATTGCTCTGGCACAGCTGGGCGGGTTAAACCTTCTTGTCAAAAATCACTTGACTGTAGATATGAGGGTCTATTTCTGAGTTCTTGATTCGGTTCCATTGGCCAATCTGTCTTTATGCCGTACCATGCTGTTTTTACCACTGTAGCTAAGTAGTATTCTTTAAAGTGAGGAAGTGAGAGTACTCCAACTTCGTTATCCTTTTTGAAGACACTTTTGGCTTTTGGGACCCCGTAACCTTCAAAATAAGATTATTGGTTTTTCAATTTCTGCAAGAAAGGCTGTTAGGGTTTTTATTGGGATTGTGTTGAATCTGCAAATCAGTTTGGATAGAATTGACATTTTAATTATATTTGGACTTCCAATTCATGAACATTTATTTAAGTCTTCTTCAGTTTCTTTTAGCAATATTTGATTGATTTAATCACTATTATGAGTGGAATTTTTTCTGATTTCCTCCTCAGGTTACACATCAGTAGTGCATAGAAATGCTATTGATTTTTGGGTATCTATCTTATATCCCACCACTTTATTGAATTAGACTTTTAGTTCTAGGAGCTGTGACGTGGATTTTTCATGATTTTCTAGATATAGGATCATATCTTCAGTGAATAGTGAAACTTTTACTTCTTCCTTTCCTATTTGGGTGCCTTTTATTTCTTTATCTAGTCTTATTGCTCTAGCTAGAACTTCTAGCACAATATGGAATAACAATGGTGACAGTGGGCATCCTTATCTTGTTCAGGATCTCAGCAGGAAAGCTTTCAGTCTCTCACCATTGAGTGTTGAACCCTAAATTAGCCTACCCATAGGCCTTCATGGCAACCAGAGTAACGTAGAAAAGTTTCCCACTGTCTCCTAAGTGTCTTATCTGAAAAGCATACAACCTCCCCTCCTTTGAACAATCCTGCAAGGACATCTCAACCCTGCAGCTGTGCCCCAGGCTATCAGGGCATTCTATGCAAACGCTAGCTAACTGCCAAAATCCGCTTCTGTTTATCCCGCTTGCTTGCAAACTGCGACAGCAACCCCCTATAAAAAGGAGCCATTTTAAAACCTGGGGGCTGCAGTTCTCTCCTGCATGAGAGGTGCTGCAGACGCCCGCGGGCTTAGCTCAATAAACTTCATAAAAGTGGTTAAAGTCTGAGTGTGGTCGATCTCCTGGGTTATAACATTTGGAGGCCCCAGCGAGATCAACCGCGAGGTCCCCCTTAATTGGGGTCGACCTCCTCAGACTAAGCGGGAAGTGCCTCCACTTCCTCGCCTTTGCTTTTAATTCGTGATCGGATTCGGACTAGGACGGTGGCCTCGAGGAATCTGGTAAGGGATTCTCCCTTTTGTGTTGGCTCCGGAGCATTTGTGGGGGCTGTTGCAGGCGGGACGCCGCGGTACTGCACACCCCGAATCAGGGACGGGACGCCCTCTCCTGATTTTGGAAACCGTTAGGATTCACTTTGATATTTGCTGTGTGAGTGGGAGTGAGACTAGTCTCCAGTGTTTTGTTCGTTTGTCTGTCTATGTTCATTGTTTCTTGGTGTTTTAACTGTTTCAACCCTGACAGGATGGGACAAGGAAAATCCACTCCGCGGACTCCTCTTGAATGCATTCTTGCTAATTATTCTGATTTCTTTAAGAGATCCTGTGACTATGGGAAGCCAGCAGATCCAGGCTTCCTACGGACCCTCTGTGAACTTGAATGGCCAGCCTTCCGAATAGATTGGCCTTCAGAAGGCTCATTTGATTTATCTCTGTTGTTTGCTGTACGGTCTGTTGTTTATGGGGTTCCCCACCCCGACCAGAGGGTTTATATAGGTGTTTAGATTGACATTGTATATGATAAAGTAGATTATATCCAGAAATGCCAGAAACCAGGGAAGGGGGATATGTATGCGAGGGTAGGCAGAAAAACCATTTTAGTAACTGCCCCGAAACCTCGAGGGGCACGGGGTCCCCCAAAAGAAAAGAAAGATGAGAAACCAGAGAAACAGAAACCCCGTTTATATCCTGTTCTGCCGGGGGAAACTGATGGTATAGCTGAAAGCTTATTTGACCCCCGCCTTACCCAAGAACTCCCTCGCAGCAACAGGCCCCAGAACGCTCGCCCCAAGGGGAAGTCCAGAGTCCTCCCCACACGAGAGGGGGATCTCTCTATCAGCCCCCTCCACCAGGGCCTGATTCTTCAGTGCCCCTGTTGCCGCTCAGGGAAGTTCCTCCTCAACCAGGGGCGCCTCCGGGCCATACTCGAATGATTTATGTCCCATTTTCCACCTCTTATCTCTATAATTGGAAACACCAGAACCCTCCTTTTTCAGAGGACCCCCAGAGGCTGATTTCGCTTTTAGAAACTATTTTCCGCACTCATCAGCCTACCTGGGATGATTGTCAACAGATTTTACAGACTTTGTTCACTTCTGAGGAGAGAGAGAGAATCCATCGGGAGGCTGCTAAGATTATCTTGGGGGACAATGAGGGGGACTCCCAGACTAGGAGGGATGAATTAGAGGAATTACTCCCTTCGAGTCCTCCTCGTTGGAACCCTAACACTGATGCAGGGATGACAGCCTTGCACCACTATCACCAGTCTCTACTTAGGGGTCTAAGGGCTGCAGCTAAAAAGCCTACTAATTTAACTAAGGTTAGTGCAGTCATGTAAGATAAGAACGAGTCCCCGGCTGCTTTCTTAGAGAGATTATTGGAGGCATATCGAATGTACACCCCCTTAGACCCAGAAGATGAAAATAACAGACGAATGGTAAACATGGCGTTCGTCTCTCAGTCGGCCCCAGATATTAGAAAAAAAACTTCAAAAGCAAGAAGGGTTTGAAAGAAAAGCCAGAAGTGAATTGGTAGAAATAGCTCAGAAAGTTTTCCAAAATAGAGAAGATCCTATTCGGGAGCAGACCAAGCAGCTCTCACAAATCTTGCTGGCAGCACCAACCCGGAAACCCCATCCCTCAAAGGGACAGCCGGAGAGAGGAGACCTAAAGAAGAACCAATGTGCCTTTTGCAAGGGGATGGGGCACTGGAAAAAGGATTGTCCTAAGTTGATAGGCAGAAGGGCTCAGGAACCTAAAGAACCGGCCCGCCTCTTAGTAGAAACTGAAGATTGAGGGGGTCAGGGTTCCTTCACACTTGGCCCCCAGGAACCCATGATAAAATTAACAGTCGAAGGGAAGCCAACTGAATTCCTAGTAGACACGGGGGCCACCTTTTCAGTTCTCCAAGAGACAACTGGGGAACTTTCATCCCAGAAGACTTCTATCATAGGGGCAACAGGAAAACCTAAATCTTACCCCTGGACTCAAGCCCAAATTACTGACTTAGGAAAGGGTACTATTACCCATTCCTTCTTAGTAATGCCAGAATGCCCATACCCCCTCTTAGGCCGAGACTTGCTGCGGAAATTAAAGGCAACCATTTCTTTTAAAGATGGGGAAACGATTTTGCAACTGGGAGATCAGCTCCCTCAATCAATTATGTTAACTGTCCCTATCTCTGAAGAATATATTCTATTTGAACAAGAGCCCAAGGGGGCTATAGGAGAAAGCTATATCCAGGAACTACTTACTAAAATCCCCGGGGTCTGGGCAGAGAGCAACCCGCCAGGATTGGCTTTGCATCAACCTCCTATCATTGTGCAACTCATGAGTACTGCTCTCCCCATCCAAGTCAAGCAATACCCTATACCTCAGAAGGCAAGGGAAGGCATAGCAAAACATATCAAGAGATTAAGAGAAGTGGGGATGCTGACTCCCTGCCAATCACCCTGGAATACCCCCCTTTTACCAGTAAAAAAGCCAGGGACCGAAGATTATAGACCAGTACAGGACCTAAGAGAAGTCAATAGGAGGGTTGAAACCATTCACCCCACTGTACCTAACCCTTATACCCTTCTGAGCTCTCTGCCTCCAGGACGGACTTTCTATTCTGTACTGGACCTGAAAGATGCCTTCTTCCCCTTACCATTGGCCCCTCAGAGCCGACCCATCTTCGCCTTTGAGTGGACGGACCCCGAAGGGGATTTTCAGGCCAGCTAACCTGGACTAGACTCCCACAAGGATTCAAGAATTCTCCAACCATCTTTGATGAAGCCCTGAGCCGAGACCTCCTGGGATTCAGGGTATCCCACCCTCAGGTAACTCTTTTGCAATATGTAGATAACCTTCTTCTTGCAGCAGCATCAGAAGAGGATTGCCTAACCGCCACCAAGGAATTGCTCTCTGAACTAGCACGCCTCGGCTACCGGGTGTCCATGAAAAAGGCTCAGATCTGCTTCCGAAAAGCCACATATTTGGGCTACCATCTGGAAGAAGGTAAGAGGACCCTATCTCTGGGACGGATAGAAGCTATCCTGAATATCCCAACTCCAACCACCAAGCGCCAGGTACGAGAATTCCTAGGGGCGGTAGGCTACTGCAGGCTTTGGATACTCGGGTTTGCTAAAATTGCAAAACCCTTATACGCCTGCACAGACGGAAAGGACCCTAACTTTCATTGGACTCGGGAAGAAGAACAGGCTTTTATAGCCCTCAAGCAAGCCTTAGCCTCAGCCCCTGCCTTAGCCCTACCCGACATCACGAAACCTTTTCAGCTGTTTGTAGCTGAAAAGAAGGGGATTGCCAAAGGGGTCCTCACTCAAACCTTAGGGCCTTGGAAACGCCCAGTGGCCTATCTCTCCAAGCAACTAGGCCCTGTAGCTGCAGGATGGCCATCATGCATGAGAGCGATAGCTGCGACTGCCCTTCTTGTCAAGGGGGCACAGAAATTGACCTTGGGCCAGGACTTGCAGATTATCGGGGGCCACACCACTGAGGCCCTCCTTAGATCCCCACCTGACCGTTGGATTTCGAATGTGCGTCTTACTCAATATCAGGTGCTGCTACTAAATCCCCCTCAAGTCACTTTCTCTAAGTCCATGGCTCTCAACCCAGCTACTCTGTTGCTAGATTCTAAATATGGAGAAATTGTCCATTATTGCCTGGACATTTTAGAGACTATCACTGGATCTAGACCTGACCTCCGGGACACTCCCCTAGAAAACCCAGACTACAAGCTTTATACTGATGGAAGCAGTTATCTGAAAGATGGACTGAGATATGCAGGCGCAGCAGTGACCACGGAAAATCAAGTACTCTGGTCACAGGCTTTGCCCCAAGGAACCTCCGCCCAGAAAGCAGAACTAATTGCTCTGACCCAGGCGCTTCACTGGGCAAAAGATTTGAAGACCCCAACTCAGAGGTAACCCGTTGCTCAGCATGCGCTCAGGTCAACCCATGGCCTCCAATTTCTCACAGTGTAGGGGTCCGAATCAGAGGCCATGAACCAGGGGAACATTGGGAATTAGATTTTACTGAAATTGGAAAAAGCAAATATGGCTATAAATATCTCCTGGGTTATAACATGAGTACAATGCTAGCTGTAGGTTTTTCATATATACACTTTACCATAATGAGAAAACTCCCTTTTATTTCTATCTTCTGAAGTGTTTTTATCAAGAAAAGGTGCTATATTTGTCAAATGCCTTTTCTGCATCAATTGAGAGGATCATGTGATTTTTCTTCTTCAATTTATCAATGTGGTTTATTACACTAATTGGTTTTCTTGTGTTGAACCACCCTTGCATACCTGGGATAAAACCCATTTGATTGTGGTCTATAACTCTTTTAATGTGCTTTTAGATTTGGTTTGCAAGTATTTTGTTGAGGATTTTTGCATCTATATTCATTGGAGATATTGGTCTGTAATTTTCTTTTATTGTAGTATCTTTATCTGGTTTTGGTATTAAGGTGATGTTGACTTCATTGAATGAGTCTGGTAGCATTCTTTCCTGTTCAATTTTTTGGAAGAGCTTGAGCAAGATTGGTATTAGATCATCTTTGAATGATTGGTAGAATTCACCTGTGAAGTCCTGGGCTTTTCATCTTTGGGAGGTGTGGCAGTTTGATGTAATTATGAATTCCAAAAATATAATTGAATCATGCTTGTAAACTGATCTGTTAATCTGGGCATGATTAGGTTAGGATTAGGGCGTTGAGCCCCACCCCTTGGTGGGTGGGGAATCGAATATAAAAGGCAAGGCCAAGGACAGTTGAAGCAGTCTTTTGAGAAGCAGTTTTGATGTTGGAAAGAAGGCCCCAGGAGAAGAGAAGCAAGCCATTCGCCTGATCGTCTACAGCTGACCTTGTGGAGGAAACAGGAGCAAAGCCCGGAGAGAAACGCAGCCCCGGGAAGAGAGGAACCCCAGAAGTCTGAACCCTGACAAGTTCTAACACGTGACAATGAACTGTGGTGAGAGAAGAAACTTAACGTTTTATGGGCTATTATCTGTGGACTTCTGCCCCAAATAAATACCGTTTATAAAAACCAACCCATTTTTGGTATTTTACATTAGCACCCCTTTGGCTAACTAATACAGGAGGTTTTTTTTTTTCAAAGTCAAATAAAGATTTAATCACTTACAGATTTACAGCATAAAATGACAAATAGAAGTAATAAGTGTGAGAGAGGAATTAGATAAAGTTTAGGAAAAAATATCACATACCAAGAAATATAGTGACAGTAACATCATGTGACACCCATATAATAATGTGCAAAACATCTTTACATACTCTATCTAGTTGTTTTTTAACTTTCACAATGTTATAAGATAGACAAAAAATATTGTGCCCTTTTATCCAGCGGTAAATCATGCTCAGAAAGGTTATAGCACCGTGAATAATGGAATTAGTATTCAACTCCAGGCTTTATGCCTCTTAAATTAGATTGTCTGTTATATTCTGTGGTCTCCCTCTATATCTGTGACCCTGTAACATACATATATATATATACATCGTGTTCATGTATACACACATGGCATGAACACAGACATATTATTTAGAAACATCTGATGCTTATGTGTGTGCATTAAAAGGAAATATATGAAGTTCTCCTTTTGGGAATTTTATTTTTAATAGGACTCAACATACCTATATTTCCCACTCATTAAATTTCACCAGAAAATTAAACTCAGGCAATTCTGTATGAAAAAAACAAAAACAACCACCTTAGGATTAAGAGGAAACTATGGAAGGAAATATAATTCTCTCTATACATATGCTATTACTTATTTTTGTTATACCAAATTGCATGGCTGCAAACTGGATGGGTGTCTTTTTTTAAAAAAGGTACTTAGATTACATAAATGTAACATTTAAAAAATATAGGGGGGGTCGGATGTGGCTCAACTGGTTGGGTGTCCGTCTCCCATATGGAGGGACCCGGGTTTGATCCCCGGGACCTCCCGATAAAAAAAAAATAATAATAAATAAAATAAAATAAAATAAAATAAAATAGTAAAGTAAAGTAAAATAAAATAAAAAAATAAAATAAAATAATAAAATAAAATAAAATAATAAAATAAAATAAAATAATAAAATAAAATAAAATAAAATAAAATAAATAAAATAAAATAAAATAAAATAAAAATCTTTAAAAAAAATATATAGGGGGTGCAAATATTCTCACTGTCCTGATTTTGTGATAATCGGGGTAGGCTAAACATTCGCTGTCTTAGAAACCATGCATGTGTCCCCAGACCTAGTTTTTCTCCCTAGGTCGGGTTTTTAGAATGCTGGTGATAAACTAAGCCTGATTTATTATATATGACCATCCTGTATGGGAAAAGACTATAACGTTGGGTATCTTTGGTCAACCTTAAGAGATATAGCAGGGGGACAGATGTGGCTCAGGTGGCTGGGCGTCCGTCTCCCATATGGAGGGACCTGGGTTCAATCCCAGGGACCTCCGGGTAAAAATTAAAAAAAGAAAAATATAGAAGGCACGTGGGCCACCAGGCCCCTCGCGTGAGTAAGCCATCAGGCCCCATGTGCAGGTGCGCAGTGAGCGGATGCACTACCAGGCCCCGTGCATGGGTGCACCACCAGGCCCCACAAGCAGGTGAGCCACCAGGCCCCACGAGCCACGCAGCAAGATGATGATGTAACAGGAGAGTGACACAAGGGAGAGCCAAGATGAGACACACAGAAAAACCAGGAACTAAGGTGGTGTAGGCAGTAGGACGCTTCTCTCCCACATCGGAGATTCCGTGGATTGAATCCCAGTGAAGACAAGAGGAGAAGGATGAGAAGACAGGGCAGGAAATGGACACAGAAAGTTGCCCAGTGAACGGACACAAAAACAGCAAAAACGGGGGGGCAGTGAGTAAAAATGGATAAAAGTAAATAAATAAATCCTTAAAAAAGTGTATAGGGGAAGAAGATACAGACTATAGTTAGTAGTAATACTTTGACGATGCTCTTTCATGATTTGTTAAAAAATGTTTCACAACAATGCAGGGTGTTTGTGGGGGGGGTGATGTGTGGGAGCCCTGTAAGATGTTATGCATGTTTGTTTTGTAAGATCACGATGTTTACTGAACACTTATAGTTTATGTATGTTCATGTATGAATGATGTACTTCAATAAATTATTCAAATATATATATATATAGGAGATTCCCACACACCCCGCTCCCCACACCTTTCACATTTTCCCACATTAATAACACCCTTCATTAGTGTGGTACATTCGTTGCAATTGATGAACACATTTTGGAGCATTGTCACTAAACATGGATCATAGTTTACATTGTAGTTTACACTCTCTCACACACAATTCTGTAGGTTATGGCAATATATATAATGCCTTGTATGTGTCATTGCAATGTCATTCAGGACAATTCCCAAGTCCCGAAAATGCCACCATATTACACATGGTTTTTTCTCTCCCTTCCCTCAGAACCTCCAGTGGTCACAGCCTACACATCAATGATATAATTTCTTCCATTGCTAGAATCACAATAAGTCTGTAGTAGAATACCAGTAAGTCTACTCTAGTCCATAGTTCATTCCCCAATCCTGAGGATTCTGGGATGCTGTTGTACACTCCACCTCTAATTGAGAGGGGGCTTTGATCCATGGGGCAGATGGATGGGACTCTCTTGCTTGAAGTTGTAGACTCTCCCAGTTCCTTAGTATGGCGGTTGTCCATCATTGCCTCCTTGTTAGTTGTCCTGAGTGAGACCAATGAACTGGACAGTAGGTGTTATAACTCAGTTGAGATTCAGAGTCCAGCTAGCACATAGACAACCCAAAGATTTAAGTCTCTTGGATGTACACTTACCAACTCTAGTACTAATTATAGGTTTAAATAAAAGGGACAGTAGAGCCATGTGTAGGGAAATCACAACTGAGTCCAGCTCTGCCACACTGGGAAGCATAAATTCCAAAGTAAGGCTGACTGGCAAGGCACCAAACTCCTGAGCTATCTGCCGACTATAGTGTCTGGATGTCTCCAGAGCCCTCAGGAACCTATTTGGGGTAGTATCTACTTTGGCTGTCAATGAGATACTGCTGAGACGTGCTAAGCGTAACCTCTGGAATGACCTCCCAATTCACCATGAAGTCTCTTAACCATATAAACTCATTTGTCTTTCTCTTTCATCCCTTTTGGCCAAGGTCCTTTTCCAGTTGCATTATTGTTAGTGCTTGGTAGTAATCCCTTGGGGCCAGGGAGGTCCATCCCTGGGAATCGTGTCCCACACTAGGGGGAAGTTATTGCATTTAGATGCTGAGTTTGGCTCAGAAAGAGGCCACATTTGAGCAACAAGGAGGCTCTCAGGAAGTAACTCTTAGGCACCCTATAATAATAGGCTAAGTTTCAATTTCAAGAGTAATGGTTCATAAGCACAGTCATCAATATCAAGGGTCTGTCAATGGACCATCCTCCTTCACTAGTTATTGCTGCTGTACTTGTGGGATTCTTGTTTCTCCACTAGAGAATGTGGTAGAGCTCCTCAGGATGGGAATTTTATATTCTTACAGTGATTGTGTGAATCTCCACCTGCTGTGACAATGCCCCATGAACATTTGAACATATTTATATACCTTATATGTATGCCCAGGTGAACTTCCTCCCACGTATCCCCCATCACTGACACCCCACACCAATGATCCTCCCCTGCCACAGTTGTAACCCTTCTATGATCCAAACTTCTTAAAAAATGAAGCCAATAAAATAGTTAAATACAATTAATAAGAAAATGAAATAATAATGATAGTTTTAAAAAGAAATAAAATTTAAAAATTTTTTTAAAAATAATAAAAATTTTAAATTTTGGGATAACAAAAAATAATGAAAAAATATTAAAAAAAATTTTTTTTGACATTTTGGCTTTCATCACTGTAAGATGTGTTGTCCTGTATGTACAGGGACTTTTTCTTCCATTTATTCCTCAAGTGTCTTACTTTTTTCATTTTGTCTTCAAAGAAGTTTTAAGTTACAGAAAAGTCACGTACAGAATACAGGGGACTCCCACATACCCAACATCCTCTCCCTTTTTCCCCTTCTCATATTAATACCTTTTCAGGTATGGTCTTAAACAGTTTACATGTATTAACTCTTTTAATATTCCACAGAGCCCTATGAGTTAGTTGTGATTATTATCCCCATTATTATTTATATGAGCATAGAAAGATTAAAGAAAACTCCAATTGATTTAGATTTCAGGTATGTTTGGAATACCTTGAAGTTTAATTGTGTTACAGAAGACATTGTTGCATGTTCTGTGTTTTAGTTCCAATGATCTTGTCTATGAGTGCAGAAATAATTTGCCACTACCACCACAAGGCTGAGTAGAGAAATAGTCATCTAGCTCCAGGGCTTATATATAGCACTCAAGGAAGGGACACATTTCACAAGGCTGAAATAGAGCATGCAAGGTAAAGTATCACTCTCTGTAGAAACCCAAGGAAGAGGCCCCTACCAGGGCTGAATTCAAGCACCAAGGAAAGCTCCTTCAACATAACAGAGATAAAATACCGAGAAGAAATTCTTTCCCCAGTTCTGAGATAAATACCAAGGGACCTCACTGCAATGCTGATAGAGCACCAAATAAATAGTCTGCCCATCTGGGGATGAAATAGAACATCCAAAGAAAAGTACTATCCCATGACTGAGTTAGACCACCCAAGGAAGTGTTCCCCACAGGGCTGAGACAGTACCCAAGGAAAGCTCCCACATACATAGTGAGATCGAGTACTCAAGAAAAATCTTCCTCCAGTGCTGAGATTTTAAAAAACCTGAGGAAAAGTCCCCAAAGGGCTAAGATTGAGCACCCGAGAACAGTACCTGAGGTTTTTGTGGACCCCAGAAAATTATGTTTATAAATTAATCCATTCCCGTGGGTATGAACTTATTTTAGGTGGAAACTTTTGATAGAGTGAGTTAAGGTCCATTTGATTAGGTTACTTCAATAAGGCATAGCCCAGGGTGGGTATTAATCTTCTTACAAGAGTCCTTTATAAACAGGATGAATACAGAGAAAGACACACAGAGAAACCCCCAGAAGCTGGGAGAGAGAAAGCCACAAGAGCAAAAACTGAAATCAATGGAACTCAGGAGAGAAAGGGCCACAGAAGCTCAGAGAGGAACCCATGGGAGCTGAGAGAGAAAGCCACAGACAGAGCAGCCAGAAGCTGAAAACAACAGAGCCAGAGGAGAAGGCAGAGACCAGTAGACTGTGAAAGAGGAGTCCAGGATCACCCAGAGCTGTGTCTTTGGGGAGAGAGCTTATCCTGATGCCTTAATTTGGACATTTTTCTCAGCCTCAGAAGTGTAAGCTTTTAAGTTAATAAATCCCCATTGTACTGTGGTTAACAGGAAAATATGAGAACGTTCTCTCACGAACTATAATAAATGTATAATACTAATACAGGGTATTAATAATTGGGTGGGTTGGGGGAAATACACTCAGTATAAGATATGGGCTATAGTTAGTAGTGATATTTTGATGATGCTCTTTCATAGTTTGTAACAAATGTTTCACAACAATGCAAGGTGTTGGTGGTGGGGTGATGTATGAAAGCCCTGTTTGATGATATACATGCTTGTTTTGTAAGTTCACAACTTTTACTATACATTTATTGTTTATGTATGTTCATGTATGAACTATATACTTCAATAAAATTTTATTAAAAAATAAATCCCCATTGTAAAAGCTAACCCATTTCTGGTATATTGCCATAGCAGCTTTTAGCAAACTAAAACAGTACCCCTCAATGACTGGTATAAAGTATTCAAAGAGTTCTCCTACTTCATGGATGAGAGAGAGAACACCCAAGGAAGAGAATCCTGAACCCGCAAAGCTGATATAAACCATCTTAGAAAGAACCCTTACCTTAGGGCTAGTCTACGGCACCCAAAGAAGAGTGCCCACCCACATAAAGCTGAGACAAAGAATCTAATGAACAGCCCCTAAGCCAGGGGGATGAGATAGAGCACTCAAGGAAGAGACCCCCACTGCAAAGCTGATATAAAACATTCAAGGAAAAGTCCCCCTACAGTGCTGAGATAGTGCATCTGAGGAAGAGCTCCTCCATAAAACTGAGATAGTTCACCCAAAGAATACTTTTCCTATCTCTAGGCTGATATATAACACCAAAGAAAGAGATCCTCTTCACAGAACTCCTAGAACACCCAAGGAGGAGTGTCTGAACAGACAGAGATAGAACATCATGACCAAGATGGTGCACCCAAGGAAAACTCCTCCCTCAAGATAAATTCACAAGTTAAGTGTCCCTCTCAAGGCTGAGATAGAGCCCCAAGGAAAAGTACACCCATTGTATTGCTAATATAATGTTTCCAAGAAGAAGTCCCTACCCTTACCTTGAGAAAAATATAGTGCACTCAAGGAAGAGATCTACCTCACAAAACTAACAAAACTAACATACATATACAAAAATATATAGGTATATGTATATTTGTCTAATATATAAGAATACATGTGATGCTAATGAGAGTTCTACAGGTTGAAAGGAAAGGACAATAGACAATAGATTGAAGCTACATGAAGAAATATAGGTCTCCAGAAAGGGTAACAACATGAGTAAATATTAAAACCAGTACCATTGTATTTTTGGTTTGTGTGACAGTTTGAAGTCGTGTTATGAATCCCAAAAAGAGAAAGATTATGTGTTTGAACTAATCTATTCTTTTGGGTGTGAGACTCTTTTGATTGGACTACATCAGTGAGGCATGACTCAGGTTGAGACTCCACACTCTTGCTGGGTCTGCTATAAACAGAGACACAGAGAGAGACAGATACACAGAGGAAAAGGGAGCTCTAGCATATTTGATCAGGCCATGTGAAAGAAAGGACTCCAGGTTCACCCACAGCTGCAGAAAGGTGGAGAAGCCTCAAGAGACTAAGAGAGGAGACCCAGTAAGAGACAAGCCCTATGCCTGGCTGCCCACAGCTAAGCTCCAGGAGATGGTAGATTCTGGAGGGGAAGGCAGTGACCTCGGCAGAGATTGACACCCATCTTCACCACACGGCCAGACACCAGGATAACCAGTAGCTGACTTGGTGAGAAAGCACCTCTGATGGTGCCTTCATTTGGACATTTCATGGCCTTGGAACTGTAAGCTTTTACACCAAATAAAATTCCCATTATGAAAACCAACACATTTCTCGTACATTGCATCAACAGCCCTTTGGCAAACTAAGTTTGTAGCTCCACTTTTTACTTCCTAGAAGATCAAAAAGGCAAATGCATAAAATTTAATGATAGAATTGTGAGAAGATGACATTGGAGTAGGCAAGCAGGGATCAACTGTCTCACAAAAACAATGGAGAAAGAGCCAAAAGCTGTCCAAGGGACCTACTTTGGGGGTCAGCAGACCAGGACAGTGCTACACAACTCTGAGAAGGAGACAAAGAGACAAAAAACCCAAAACAACAAATGTGAGTTATCAAACCCTGGTAGCAGCCAGGAAGAGCTCCCCTTCCCCACACCCAATATATTAAGCTGGGGTAAAACCTCTGGCTCACTGCATCTGACTGAGAGGGGAACAGACATCTTCCTCCCTGTCTTCTGTTACAAGGGAAAACAGAAGGTGAGCCATGGAGATTTTCTATTGTGAATTCCACTAGCAGAGCCCACTTTGGATCCCAGCTCTGGCCAGACCAGAACACAGAAAAGCAGAGATTGAAAGAAACACCTCCGTGGAAAAGTGCGCCAATGAGCGCCATCAGCTGGCCAGTGTGGAAATTGCATGCACAGAAACTGCTTTTGGTTCTCATTGTACCCTAACTCCTGGGAGAAACTTTGCACCCCATTAGTGAATCCATGGCCTGATTTTGAAAACTTAAACTGGGCAATTTTACAGACATAGAATAAGTTGAATCAAATACCAAAGAAGAGCTGTAGGAAAAAAAACAATAAGCAAGAGAGAAATTGTCCACCAGAGTAAATTCGCCAACATATTCAGATGCCTAGACATCAGCAAAAAATTACAAGCCATACTAGGAAATAGAAAGAGATTGCCCAGCAAAAGGAGCAAACCAAGTATCCTGAAGAGATACAGGATTTAAGACAATTAATCAATGATAATCACACAACTCTCCTAAATTAATACAAAGAATTGAAAGATAATATGACTAAAGGTATATAAGACGTTAATAAGACATACAGTGAGCATAAAGAACAATTTGAAAGTCTGAAAAGAAAAGTAACAGACCCTAAGGGAATGAAAGACATGGTGGATGAGATTTTAAATACTTTAGAGGGGGAGAGGATGTGGCTTAGGCAGTTGGGCACGCACATTCCTCATGGGAGGTCCTAAGTTTGGTTCCTGGTGCCTCCTAAACAAGACAGGCAAAACAACAAGCAGACATCAAGCAAAAACAATGAACAGACAATGAGCAAAAACAATGAGCAGACAACAAGAAAAAAGAATGAGCACACAACAAGCAAAACCAGCAAACACACAAGCAAACAAAGAGCAGACAAGAAAACAATGAGCAAACAGCGAGCAAAAGTAAAAAAAAAATGAGCAGGGAGCAGACATGGCTCAAGCAGTTGGACGCCTACCTCCCATATGGAAGGTCCCAGCTTCAGTTCCCAGTGCCTCCTAAGAAGAAACAAACAAACAATGAGCAAAAACAATGAGCAAGAACAATGAGCAGACAGCAAGCAAAAACAGCGAGCAAACACATGAGGGAGCCATCTCAGAGAGGGAAAAATACATTAGAGGGGGAGAAGGGGCAAGATGGCGGCAGAGTAAGGAGCTCCAAGAGTAAGTTCATCCTACAGGACAGTTAGTGATAACCCACAGCTATATAAAGCACCTGTCTGAGGGTCCCAGGAGACCAGAAGAGCATCCTGAAACATCCTTGAAAGAATGGAAGGAGGAGACTGACTGTCTGCAGAGAAGATTTGTGAGTAGAGCAATCCATACTATGGAGGCCAGTGTCCATACTTCTATGGCTGGAGTTGGAAGCTCTATTTCCCAAAAACGGGGGAGGAAGAGATGGTTGGGCACTGACTTCAGCTACTCATTAGTAAATTCGACTGGCTAAAGTATAATCCTAAGAACTAAGGTTTGAACCTGCCCAGGTCAGAAAGAGGCTAGTAGCTGCCATTTTAACTCTGCTCCCAGCATGATGGGAAGTGGAGCTGGTTTAAAATCACAGTGTTTGTAGGGACCAGCTTCTTTCCACCTAGAATGGATTGCAGCTCTAGCCTAAGCCCCAGCCTTACCTCTGGCAGGGAAGAAGATGGGGGGACCTTCACCAGCCTCTCTGGGAAACTGCAGGTCATGCCACAGAGGCTGGTGCGCATCTTACTCTGGCGGCACAAGCCACCTCAGGAACTATTCCATAGCTGGAGTTGGAAGCTCCATTTCCCAAAAATGGGGGAAGAAGAGATAGTTTGGCACTGACTTCAACTACTGATTAGTAAATTCTGCTGGCTAAAGTATAACCCTAAGAACAGCTAAAGTTTGAACCTGTCCAAGT
>JAKSZT010054138.1:1070240-1116628 GCA_026826555.1 Tolypeutes matacus
TATACCAGGCATGCAAGGGGTTCAACACAAGAAAATCTATCAGTGTAATACATCACATTAATAAAATAAAGAAGAAAAATCACATTATCTTGTTGATTGATTCGTAAAGGAATTTGACAAAATACAGCATCTTTTCTTGATAAAAATGCTACAAAAGATAGGAATTGAAGGAAGCATTCTCAACATGATGAACGCCATATATGAAAAACCCACAGCTAACATTGTACTCAATGGTGAAAGACTGAAAGCTTTCCCGTTGAGATCAGGAACAAGATAAAGATGCCCACTGTCACCATTGTTGCTCAAAATAGTGCTAGAGGTTCTAGCTAGAGCAATCAGACAAGAAAAAGAAATAAAAGGCATTCAAATTGGAAAGGAAAAAGTAAAACTTTTACTATTAGCATATTATATGATCTTATACCTAGAAAGTCCTGAAAATCTACAATGAAGCTACTAGAGCTAGTCAGCAAGTTCAAAAGGGTGGCAGGATGCAAGATTAATATGCAAAAATCAGTAGTGTTTCTAAACACTAGTAATGAGTCATCTGAGGAGGAACTCAGGAGAAAAATTCCATTTACAATAGCGACTGAAAGAATCAAATAATTAGGAATAAATTTAACCAAAGATGTAAAGGGCCTGTATTCAGAAAACTGCAATGCATTGCTGAAAAAACTCAAAGAAGACCTAAATAAATGGAAGAACATTCCATGTCCATGGATTAGAATACTAAATATTGTTAAGATGTCAGTTCTACCCAACTTGATATGCAGATTCAATGCAATTCCGATAAAAATTCCACCAGCATTTTTAAATGTAAAACACAATTATCAAATTTATTTGGAAGGGTAAGGGACCCTGAATAGCCAGAATCATCTTAAAAAGGAAAAGCGAAGTTAGAGTACTTTCATCATAATACCTAGCTACAGTGGTAAAAACAGCATGGTACTGGCATAAAGATAGATGCAAAGACCAATGGAACTGAGTTGTTGGTTCAGAAACAGAGCCTCACATCTATGGTCATGTGATATTTGACAGTGCTGTCAAACCCACCCAGCTGGGACAGAACAGTCTATTCAACAAATGGTGCTGAGAGAACTAGATATACATAGCCAAAAGAAAGAGGACCCCATCTCAAACCTTATTAAAAAACTAACTCAAAATGGATCAAAGACCATAAAGATTCTAGAAGAAAATGTAGGAAAATATCTTCAAGACCTGGTAGAAAGTGGTGGGTTCTTAAACCTTACACCAAAAGCATGAGCAACAAAAGAAAACATGGATGAATGGGACCTTCTCAAATTTAAACACTTTTGTGATTCAAAACACTTTGTCAACATGAAAAGGCAGCCCACTCAATGGGAGAAAATATTTAGAAACCACATATCCGATAAGGGTTTCAATTTCATTCTATATAAAGAGATCATACAACTCAACAATAAAAGACCAAGCAATCCAATTTAAAAACGAGCAAAAGATTTAAATAGACATTTTTCCAAAGAGTAAATACAAATGGCCAAAAAGCACATGAAAAAATGATCCATATCACTAGCTATTACGGAGCTACAAATCAAAATGACAATGAGATATCACCTCACACTTCATGGTATTGCCATTATTTAAAAAAAAAAAAAAAAAAAAAAACAAAATGCTGAAGAGGATGTGAAGAAATAGGAACACTCTTTCATTGTTGGTGGAATTGTAAAATGGTGCAACCTCTGTAGAAGACAGTCTGCGACTCCTCAGGAAGCTAAATAGAGAACTCCCATTTGATCAAGCAACTCCTCTACTAGGAATATTTCCAGAAGAACTGAAAACTGTGACGTTAACAGACAACTGCACACCAATGTTCATAATAAATCTATTCACAATTGCCAAAAGATGGAAACAACTCAAGTTTCCATCAACCAATGAATGGATAAGTACAATATGTTATATACATATGATGGAATACTATGCTGAAGTAAGAAAAAATGAAATTGGGACACATATGATAACATGGATGAACCTTGAAGACATTATGTTAAGTGAAATAAGCCAGACACAAAAGGACAAATATTGCATGGCCTTGCTAATATGAACTAAATATGAAGAATAAATGCTTGAAGTTAAAACCTAGAGTATAGGTTATTAGGATATAAGAGGAAGGCTGAGAAGAAGTACTGATGCTTAATGTATGAAAAAGTTTTAATTAACTTGACTGTAAAAATGTGGAAATGGATTGAGTTGGTGGTAACACATTATATTGAGTAGCAGCTGGTTTATAAATGGGATTGTGGCTGAAAAGGGTAGCCTAGGGATGTAAATGTCAATTGACAAAAACAAGAGAATAACCTAGGAACTGAACAACACAGTGAACCCAGAAGTGGATGAGAAGTTTTGTTGTTGGTACAGATGCAAGAATATCTTTCTGTGAGCTAGAGCGGATGTACATCACTATTGCAGGGTGATGGGAATGTGGATAAGCATGGGAAAAATACAATGAGTGTGACCTATGGACTGTGGTTAATAGCAATACTGTAATATTCTTGCATCAATGCCAAAGATGTACTGTGTTGATAATGGGGTATGGAAAAAATGTGCCAAATGTATGATATGTACCATGGTTGTGGTAATAGTCTGATGATATTATCTAATAATCTGTAACAAGTATTCCACCATGGTGTGGCGTGTTGGTGAAGGGGTGTTGCATGGGAATTCTACCCATGTGCATGATTGTTTTATAATTTCACAACTTCGGTAATAAAAATATATTAAAAAATACATTAGAGGCACATAGCTTAAATTGCTTGAAGACAGAATTAGTGATTTCAAGTACATAACACCTGAACTGGAAAAGAAAGGAGAAAAGAGAAGAGAATGGAAAAAATGGAATAAGGTCTCAGGGAATTGAATGACAATGTGAAATGCATAAACATACTTATTATCGGTGTCCCAGAAGAAGAAGAGAATGGAAAAGGGGCAGAAAGAATATTTGAGGAAATAATGATCGAAAACTTCCAAACCCTTATGAAAGACATAAATATAATATCTAAGAAAGACAATGCACCCAAAACAGAATAAATCTGAAGAGACCTGCACCAAGACACCTACTATTCAGAATGACAATGATGGATACAGGCCATTTTAAATTACAACAAAACTTACAAAAGTGTATGATCCAAAACGTAAACCATAATGTAAACCATTGACCATGGTTAGTAGCTATGTTTCAATATTTGTACATCAGTTGTAACAAAAGTACCATTCACATATAAGGAGCAAGGGATAACATGGATGAATCTTGAGGACCTTATATTGAGTGAAGCAAGCCAGGCACTGAAGGACAAATATTACATGACCTCTCTGATATGAATTAAGCAAATTGAGTGGACTCACAGAGTTAGAGTTTGGAATATAGGTTTCCAGGAAGTAGAAAGGCAGAAGAAGGTTGTGAGCCAATGCCCATATGGACAAAAAAAAAAACCTATGATAAAGTGGAAGTGTGTAGTTGTGCAGTGAGGGGCATGACAGTGGTGCAATGATATAACTGGGTTGGGTGGTGCTGGATTGTCAGGGGGGTAGGGTGGGGAGGTTGGGTTGGAATGTCCATATAACTGGGGGGAGGATTGGAGGAGGAAGCAGGGGAACACTGCAGTTTGGTGGGTACATGGTTGAAACTACCTTGTTGGGAATGTTCGTTTGGCAATATGGCAAGTGAGGGTTACTGGTTTAGGGTGTTGGATGTGGGGGGCATTCGGAACAGGGCGCACCTTTGGCAGGCTTCTAGGGAGTGTATGAGTGTTCATCTTGCCATAGTGTGTTATATCAGTGGGTGAAGACCCACAAAATGAGTGGCAAGGTGGTGGACTCCCATCTTGGGGAGACCCGCTATGTTCTCAAATAGAGGCGTGCGAATCTCTCGAGAGCATGGGTGGTGCCTAATAGGGGAGAACAGACCAGTGTGTCAAGCCTCAGTGTTGTTGCAAATAACTATGAATCTTGTCCTACAAGTGAAGACTAGTGGTTGCCGTGGGTCCTGAGGGGAGGGGGAGGGGGAGGGGGACGGAGGAATAGAACAGATGGAACAGGGGGCATTTGGGGGGCAATGGAAGTGTTCTACATGAACTTGCAATGATGGATACAGGCCATGTTAAATTACAACAAAACTTATAAAAGTGTATGGTCCAGGGGGTGGATGTGGCTCAAATGGTTGGGCATCCGTCTCCCATATGGAGGGACCTGGGTTCGATCCCCGGGACCTCCCGGTTAAAAAAAAAAGAAAAAAAAAGTGTATGGTCCAAAATGTAAACCATAATGTAAACCATTGACCATGGTTAGTAGCTATGTTTCAATATTTGTACATCAGTTGTAACAAAAGTACCATCCACATATAAAATGTTATTAATAGGGGAAAGAGGGAAACGGGGAGGATGATGAGTATATGGGAGTCACCTGTATTCGGTATGTGACTTTTCTGTAACCTAAAACTTCTTTGAAGACAAAATGAAAAAAGTGCGACACTGGGGAAACAAATGGAAGAAAATGCCATGGCACATACAGGACAACAGATCTTACAGTGATGAAAGGCAAAATGTCAAAAAATTTTTTAAAATATTTTTTCATTATTTTTTATTAGCATAAATTTTTATTTTTATATTTTTTTGTATTTTATTTCTTATTTTTGAAACTATCATTTATTTTTCTTATTAATTATATTTGGCTATTTTATTGGCTTCATTTTTTAAGAAGTTTTCGATCACAGAAGGGTTACAACTGTGGCAGGGGAGGATCATTGGTGTGGAGTGTCAGTGATGGGGGATATATGGGAGGAAGCTCACCTGGGTATACATATAAAGCATATAAATGTTTTCAAATGCTCATGGGGCATTGTCACGGTGGGTAGAGATTCACACAATAACCGAAGAAATATCCAATTACCATCCTGGGGAGCTCTGCCACATTTTCTAATGGAGGAGCAAGAATCCCACAAGTACAGGGGCAATGACTAGTGAAGGAGGATGGTCCATTAACAGGCTGTTGATACCTATGACTGTGCTTATGAACCTTTACTCTTGAAATTGAAACTTAGCCTAGTATTACAGGGTGCCTAAGAGTTGTCTCCTGGGAGCCTCCTTGTTGCTCAAATGTGGCCTCTCTCTAAGCCGAACTCAGCATATAAATACATTACCTTCCCCTCACTGCGGGACATGATTCCCAGGGACGAGCCTCCCTGCCACCGAGGGATTACTACCAAGCACCAACTAGCAATGCAACTGGAAAAAAACCTTAACCAAAAGGGGAAAAGGTAAAGACAAATGAGTTTATATGGCTAAGAGACTTCAAAATGAGTCAGGAGGTCATTCCAGAGGTTACACTTATGCACGTCTCAACAGGATCTCACTGACTGCCAAAATAGATACTACCACAAATAGCTGGGCTCCTCAGAGTGCTGGAGACATCCAGACACTATAGTCAGGGTAGATAGCTCAGGAGTTTGGTGCCTTGCCAGTGGACCCTACTTTGGACTTTATGCTCCCCATTGTGACAGAGTTGGACTCAGTCGTGGTTTCCCTACACACAGATCTTCTATCCTTCTATTTGAACCTATACATAGCACTAGAGTTGGTAGGTGTATGTCCATGAGACTTAAATCTTTGGGCTGTCCATGTGCCAGCTGGGCCCTGAATCTTAACGGAGTTGCAACACCTGCTCTCCAGTTCATTGGTCTCACCCAGGACAACTAACAAGGAGGAGATGATGGGCAAATACCATAGCAAGGAACCGAGAGAGTCTACAACTGCAAGCAAGAAAGCCCCATCCATTGGCCCTATGGGATCACAGCCCCCTCTCAATTAGAGATGGAGTGGACATCACCATCCCAGAATCCTCAGGATTGGGGAATGAACTATGGACTAAAGTAGACTTACTGTTATTCTACTATAGGCTTCTTGTGATTCTAGCAATGGAAGAAATTATATCATTGATGTGGAGGCAGTGGCCACTAGAGGTTCTGAAGGTAGTGAGAGGGAAGAACAGGTGTAATACGGGGACATTTTCAGGACTTGGGAATTGTCCTGAATGACATTGCAATGACAGATATAGGCCATTATATATCTTGCCATAACCTACAGAATTGGGTGGGAGAGAGTGCAAAATACAATGTAAAGCTTAATCCACGCTTAGTGGCAATGCTCCAAAATGTGCTCATCAATTGCAATGAATGTACCACACTAATGAAAGATGTTGTTAATGTGGGAAAATGTGGGAGGTGTGGGGAGCAGGGCATATGGGAATCCCCTATATTTTTTATGTAACGTTTATATAATCTAAGTATCTTTTTAAAAATAAAAAAATTTAAAAAGAGTAAAGCAAAGCATCACATACAAGGGAACCTCAACAAGATTAACTGCTGACCTCCCATCAGAAACCATGTAGGTGAGAAGAGAGTGGTATGATGTATTTTAGGTATGGAAAGAGAAAAATTGCCAGCCAAGAATTCTGTATCTGGCAAAGCTGTACTTCAAAAATGAGGGTGAGTTCAAAGTCTTCACAAACAAACAAAAACTGATGGAATATGTTACCAAAAGGCCAGAATTACAAGAGATACTAAAGGGAGTGCTGCAGCCTGAAATGAAAAAATAATTAAGGCAAGAGACTCGGAGAAGAGTGTAGAAACAAAGATGATTAGGAAGTGTAAATTAAAGGGTAAAAGGATAGACAATAGTAGGATATGACAACAGAAAGCCAAAGGACAAAATGGATGAAGTAAGTAATGCATTTACAGTAATAACATTGAATGCTAATGGCTTAAACACCCCAACCAAAAGACATAGACTGATAGAATGGATTTTAAAAATATGAACCATCTATATATCATCTACAAGAGACTCACCTCAGATGTAAGGACACAACCAGGTTAATAATGAAAGGTTGGGAAAAGGTATTCCATGCAAAGAGTAACCATAAAAGAGCTGAAGTAGCCATACTAATATTGAACAAAATATATTTCAAATGCAAAACTTTTATAAAAGATGAAGAAAGTCATTATATATTAATAAAAGGGCCAATTCCCTAAGAAGAAATAACTATACTAAATATTTATGCACCTAGCCTGAGTGCCCCAAGATACATGAGGCATACACAGGCAAAACTGAAGGGAGAAGTAGATGTCTCTACAATAATAGTTGGAGACTTCAATTCACCACTCTCAATATTAGATAGAACATCTGGACAGAGGATAAAGAAACAGAGCTTAAATAATATGATAAATTAACTAGACCTAACATATATCTATAGAGCACTGCACCCCAAAACAGCAGGATATACATTCTTTTCAAGTGCTAATGGATCCTTCTCCAAGATAGAACGTATGTTGGGTCACAAAACAAGTCTCAATAAATTTAAAAAGATTGAAATTATGCAAAACACTTTCTCTGATCATAATGGAATGAAGATGGAAATCAATAATGGGCAAAGGGAAAATTCATAAATATGTGGAGATTAAACAACAGACTCAAATAATCAGTGGGTCAAAGAAGAGATTGCAAGAGAATTCAGCAAATATCTTGAGATGAATGAAAATGAGAACACAACATATCAAAACCTATGGGACAATGCAAAGTCAGTGTTGAGAGTGAAATTTATAGCCCTCAATGCTTACATTAAAAAAATAAAGAGATAAAATTGAAGATCTAACTACACACCTGGAAGAACTTGAAGAAGAACAATAAACTAATCCCAACCCAAGCTGAAGGAAAGAAATAGAAAAGATCAGAGCATAAATAAATGAAATTGAGAACAGCAACAACAAAAAAACAATAGAGAAAATTAACAAAACCAAAAGTTGGTTCTTTGAGAAGATCAACAAAATCAACAAACTCTTAGCTAGACTGACAAAGACAAAAAGAGAGAAGATGCAAATAAATAAAATCAGAAATGAGAGGGGGGACATTATCACTGACCCCACAGAAATAATAGAGATCATAAGAGGATACCATGAACAATGTATGACAAAAAAACTAGACAATGTAGATGAGATAGACAAATTCCTAGAAACACATGAACTATGTACACTGACCCTAGAAAAATAGAAGACCTCATCAAACCAATCACAAGTGAAGAGATTGAAACAGTCATCAAAAACCTCCAAAGGATGAAAAGCCCAGGGCAAGTTGGCTTTACAAGTGAATTCTACCAATCATTTAAAGATGATCTAATACCAATTTTGCTCAAGCTCTTCCAAAAAAATTGAATAGGAAAGAACACTACCAAACTCATTCTATGAATCCAAGAACATACTAATACCAAAATCAGATAAAGATACTATGAAAAAAGAAAATTACAGATCAATAACTCTAATAAATATAGATGCAAAAATCCTCAACAAAATACTTGCAAACAGAATCCAAAAACACATTAAAGGAATTATAGGGAGCGGTTGTGGCTCAAGCAATTAGGTGCCCGCCTCCCACATGGGAGGTCCCGGGTTTGATTCCCAGTGCCTCCTAAAGAAAACAAGCATACTCCATAACAAGCGGACACTGCAACCAGCAAGACGCCACAACCAGCAGACGATGCAACCAGCAGATACCCCAAACAGCAG
The DNA here is from genome assembly GCA_026826555.1 of Tolypeutes matacus. Taxonomy (NCBI): domain Eukaryota; kingdom Metazoa; phylum Chordata; class Mammalia; order Cingulata; family Chlamyphoridae; genus Tolypeutes; species Tolypeutes matacus. The sequence continues at coordinate 1,078,822 of JAKSZT010054138.1, forward strand.
ATGCCATAACCGAAATGAGCAGATGCCGCAAGGAGCAGATGCTGCAACTGCCACAACCAACAGATGCTGCAACCAGCAGACACTGCAACCAGCAGGAAGCAGAAGTGGCTCAAGCGGTTGGGCACTCACCTCCCACATGGGAGGTCCCAGGCTCGGTTTCTGGTGCCTCCTAAAGAAGACAAACAGACAACAAGCAGACAGACAAGGAGCCATCTCTGGGAGGGGGGGGGCGGATAAAAAAAAGAATTATAGGCTACAGTCAAGTGGTTTTTATCCCAGGTACACAAGGGTGGTTCAACACAAGAAAATTACTGTAATAATCCACATTGATAAATTAAAGAAGAAAAATCACATGATCCTCTCAATTGATGCACAAAAGGCATTTGACAAATTACAGCACCCTTTATTGATTAAAAAAAACAAAAACAAAAACAAAACAAAACAAAAAAAAACCTCCAAAACATAGGAACAGAAGGAAACTTCCTCAATAAGGAAAAGTACATATATGAAAAACCTACAGCTAGCACTGTACTCAATGGTGAGAGACTGAAAGCTTTCTTGCTGAGATCAAGAATTAGACAAGGATGCCCATTGTCATCATTAGTATTCAATATTGTGCTAGAAGTTCTAGCTAGAGCAATTTGACTAGATAAGGAAATAAAAGGCACCCAAATAGGAAAGGAGGGAGTAAAAGTTTCACTGTTCACTGATGATATGCTCCTATATCTAGAAAATCACTAAAAATCCACAGCAAAGCCCCTAGAACTAATAGACGAGTTTAGTGAAGTGGAGGGATACAAAATTAGTATGAAAAAAATCAATTGCATTTCTATACACTACTGATGTGCAATCTGAGGAGGAAATCAGAAAAAAATTCCAATAATAATAGCAACTAAAAAAAAATCAAGGGGGAAGCGGCTGTGGCTCAATTGGTAGGGCTCCCGTTTACCATATGGGAGGCCCCCGGTTCGCTTCCTGGGGGCCTCCTGGTGAAGGCAAGCCGGCCCGCGTGGCGCAGTGAGCCAACGCAGCAAGATGACCCAACAAAGGGAGACAAGCAGACCCAGAAAAACGCCTAAAGCAAATGGACACAGCAAGCACAAGCAGCAAGGGGGGAATAAATAAAAATAAAATCTTAAAAAAAAAAAAAGTGGTCTACACAGACTCTCTTTATTAAAAAAAAAAAAAAATCAAGGGGAGCGGGTGTAGCTCAGAAGTTGAGCACCTGCTTCCCATGTAGGAGGTTCCAGGTTTGATCCCCAGCACCTCCTAAAAAGAAAATCAAATATTTAGGAATAAACTTAACCAAGGACATAAACAACCTGTATTCAGAAAACTACAAAACATTGCTAAGAAGGCTTAAATAAATGGAAGGTCATTCCATGTTCATGGAATGGAGAACTAAAAATAGTTAAGATGTTAATTCTACCCAAACTGATTTACAGATTCAATGCAATCCCAATAAAAATCCCAACAGCCTCTTTTTGCAGAAATTGAAAAGCCAATAATAAAATTTATTTGGAAGGGTAAGGGGCCTTGAATAGCCAAAAGTATCTTCAAAGAGAAGAACAAAGTTAGAAGACTCTGACTTCCTGACTTTAAAGCACAATACTTAGCTACAGTGGTTAAAAACAGCATGGTACTGGCATAATGACTGACAGATTGACCAACGGAACCGAATTGAGGACTCAGAAATACACCGTCACATCTGCAGTCAAGTGATTAATGACAAGGCTGTTAAGCCCACCCTCCTGGGCCAGAACAGTCTATTCAACAAATGATGCTGAGAGAACTGGATAGCCATATCCAAAAGAAAGAAAGAGGACCCTTATCTCATACCTTATGCAAAAATTAACTCGAAATGGTTCAAGGACCTAAATATAAAAGCTACAGTCATAAAACCCCTACAAGAAAGTGTAGAAAAATATTTTCAAGATCTTGTAGTAGACAGTAGTTTCTTAAACCTTACACCCAAAGCACAAGCAACAAAAGACAACATAAATAAATGGGACCGCCTCAAAATTAAACACTTTTGCACCTCAAAGGACTTTGACAAAAGAGTGAAAAGGCAGCCAACTCAATGCAAGAAAATATTTGGCAATTACATATCCAATAAGGGTTTAATATCCATGATATATAAAGACATCATACGATTCAACAATAAAAAAACACAACTACCAGATTTTAAAATGGGCAAAAGATTGAAAAGACAATTGTCTAAAGAGGAAATACAAATGTTGAAGAAACATATGTAAAAAATGCTCTACATCCCTAATGATTAAGGAAATGCAAATCAAAATTACAATGAGATATCATTTCACACCTATTATACTGTCCACTATTAAAAACTTGGAAAACTATAAATGTTGGAGATGATGCGGAGAGATACACTGCTGCAGCTCCTTCCCTACCCCTGGCAGAGGAGAAAGGTGGGAGAAGTTTCATCTCCTGGGGCAATGTGGACAGCATCAGCCTCCACAGCTTACAGTATCAACTACATCCTCAGCTCCTACTATACAACCAGCAGGGAGAAAAGGCAAGAAAGCCCTAAACTAAAGAGAAAAACTGTGCCCAGAATAAATGCATCTAGTAAGCCAGATGCCAAGACACCAACAAAAAATTACAATCCATACCAACAAAAAAGGAAGATATGACCCAGTCAAAGGAGCAAGACAAACCTCCAGCTGATGTAAAGGAGTTGAGACAACTAATCATAGATGTTCAAACAAATCTTAATAAATCCAAAGAGATGCCAAAAGAAATTAAGGATATTAAGAAGACACTGGGTGAGCACAAATAAGAATGTGAAAGCATACATAGAAAAATAGCACATCTTATGGGAATGCAAGGCACAATAAATGAAATAAAAAATACACTGGATCCACATAACAGCAGATTTGAGGAGGCAGAAGAAAGGATCAGTGAGCTTGAAAACATGGCCTCTGAAAGCAAAAATACAAAAGAAAAGATAAAGAAAAGAATAGAAAAAAGTGAACAGGGTGTCAGGGAAATAAATGATGGCAAGAGATGTGCAAACATATGTATCATGGGTGTCCCAGAAGGAGAAGAGAAGAGAAAAGGGCAGAAGGAATATTTGAAGAAATAAGAGTTGAAAATTTCTCAACCCTATTGAAAGACATAGATATCCGTGTCCAAGAAACACAATGTACTCCTGTATTATTCAGGGTTCTCTTGGGAAACAGAATCAACAGGAGATATCTGTCAATAATATGAGATTTTATGAGTCTCTCACGTGACCATGGGGATGTGCAACTCCAGGTTCTGCAGGCAGGCTGCAAACCAAGGGTTCTAATGAAAGTTCCTTGATGAGTTTCTGGGAGAAGTTGGCTGTCCAACAACGAGCTGGGAAATTCTCTCTGAATGTTGAAATCACTTCCCCTTTCATTCAACTGATTGGATAAAAGCATCACCCATTGATGATGCAATCTCCCTGATTGATGCAGATGTAATCAGCCATCCATGCAGTAAACTCACTGGTAATCCAAGTCCATAAATGCTTTTGTATTACAATTAGCCCAGTGCTTGCTGGACCAAACACCTGGACACAATTACCTGGCCAAGTTGACACATTAGCCTAACCATCACAACTCCCATCTGAAATAATCCAAATAAACCTACTCTGAAACACTTACTAATGAGAATGCCAAAGACAAAGAGAGAATTATGAGAGCAACAAGAGAAAAGCTATGCATCACATATTTGGGATACCCTAGAAGATTAAGTACTGATTTCTCATCAGAAGCCATGGAGGCAAGAAGGTAGTGGTATGATATATTTAAGATACTGCAAGAAAAAACTGCCAGCCAAGAATCGTACATCCAGCAAAACTGTCTTTCAAAAACGAGGGCAAGGGAAGTGGATGTGGCTCAAGCAATTGGGCTTCCATCTACCATATGGAAAGACCCGGGTTTGATCCCCAGGGCTTTCTGGTGAAGGCATGCCAGGCTCACGTGGCGAGCCAGGCCCATGCGGGGAGTAATGCAACAAGATGATGATGCAACAAAAAGAGAAGCACAAGGGAGAGTCAAGGTGAGATGTGACAGAAATCAAGAACTGAGGTGGTGCAGGTGATAGGGTACCTCTCTCCCACATCAGAGGTCCCCAGGATTGAATCCCAGTGAAGCCTAAAGGAGAAGAATGAGAAGAGAAGACAAAAAGAAACAGACAAAGAAGATCACACAGCAAATGGACACAGATAGGAAAAAAAAAAAAAAAAAAAAAAAACCCAACAGCAAATGGAAAAAGAAAGGAAAAAAAAAAAAAAAAAAAAAAAAACCGAGCAGGGTTAAGGGGGAGAGAGGGAGGGAAAAAATAAGGGCGAGTTTAGGGTATACACAGATAAACAGAAATGGTGAGTGTTTATAACTAAGAGACCAGCTTTGCAGGAAATACTAAAGAAATTGCTACAGCTGGAAAATAAAAAACAGGAGAGAGAGGCTTGGAAGAGAGTCTAGAAATGAAGATTATATCAGTAAAAGTTATTAAAAGTGTAAAAAGAGGGGTGAAAATAAAATATGACAGAGAAAACCCAAAGGTCAAAATGGGTGAAGTAAGAACTACCTTTACAGTAATAACATTGAATGTTAATGGATTAACTTCCCCAATCAAAAGACAGACTGATGGAATGGACAAGAAAATATGAGCCATCTATATGTTCTCTATAAGAGACTCACCTTAGACACAAATAGATACCAATAGATTGAAAGTGAAAGGCTGGAAAAAGATACTTATATAGGATTAAATAGGCTTTAAATGCAAAACTGTTATTAGAGACAAGGAAGGATATTATATATTAATGAAAGGGACAATTTGTCAGGAAAAAATAACAATCATAAATATTTATGCACCTAACCAGAATGCCCCAAATTACATGAGGCAAACACTAGCAAAACTGAAGGGAGAAATAGATGTCTCTACAATAATAGTTGGAGACTTCAATACTCCACTCTCAGCATTGGAGAGAACATCTGGGCAGCAGATCACTAAAGAAGCCATTTGAATAATATGATAAATGGACTAAACCTAATAGACATATACAGAACATTGCACCCCCAAACAGCAGGATATACATTCTCCTTAACTGCTCATGGATCTTTCTCCAGAATAGACCATATGTTGGGTCACAAAGCAGATCTCAATAAATTTAACAAGACTAAAATTATACAAAGCACTTTCTCTGATCATAATGGAATACAGCTAGAAATCAACAACAATCAGAAAAATGTAAAAGTCACAGATATACTGAGATTAAACAACAAGCTCTTAAATAATAAGATGGTCAAAGAAGAAATTATGAGAGAAATCAATAACTATCTCAAGACTAATGAAAATGAGTACACAACATATCAGAACCTACGAGATGCAACAAAGGCAGTGATGTGAGGGAAATGTGTAGCCCTCAGTGCTTACATTTAAAAAAAGAAAGAGCTAAAATCAATGACCTAACTATACAGTTGTAGGAACTAGAAAAAGAACAGCAAACTATTCTGAAAGCAAGCAGAAGGAGAGAAGCAGATGTGGTTCAAGCAATTGGGCTCCGCTCTGCCATATGGGAGGCCCTGGATTCAATTCGCAGGGCCTCCTGGTGAAGGCAAGCTGGCCTGCACCGACGGAGATCTGACGGCCCGCACCCACAGAGAGCTAGCGCAGAAAGATGATGCAACAAAGGGAGACCAGCAGACACAGAAAAACATGCAGCGAATGGACACAGAGAGCAGACAGCGAGCACAAGTGGCAAGGGAGGGGAATAAAAAAATAAAATAAACTTTTTTAAAAAGCAGAAGGAATGAAATAACAAAGATCAGAGCAGAAATAAATGAAAAAAATTTGGGGGGGGGGGGTTAAACCACTTTGCCCTTATCTGGCTAAATGACAAAAGCCAAAATAACTGAACAAATTAATAACACTCAGATAGGAAAATGATATAATGAACACCAATGGAGGAAAACTATTCTGTGGACTCTAGCTTTGATGATGAGGCTAACATTCATGCCAAAACCAGCATTTCTTTCCAAGACGTTTTTTTTTTTTCCTTTTCACGATCCTCATTACAAAACAAGAAATAAATGAAATTGATAACAAAAAGAAACAATAGAGAGAATTATCAAAACCAAAATGTTGTTCTTCTAGAATATTAACAAAATTGAGAAACCTTTAGCTAGACTGACAAAGAAAAACAGAAAGATGCAAATAAATAAATAAATAAATGAAGAAGGGGACATTACTACTGAACCCAGAGGTGGATGAGAATTGTGGTTAATAGTACAAATACAGGAGTGTCCTTCTGTGAACTAGAACAAATGTTCATCACGATTGTGAGGTGGTAAGATTGTGGAGAAACATGGGAAAGATACAATTAATGTAACCCATGGACCATAGTTAACAGCAACACTGTAATATTCTTGCATCAATGCCAAGGATGTACTTTTTAATAGTGGGGGTGTATAGAAGGGATATACCAAATGTATGCTGTGGATCATGGTTGGTAGTAATAGTCTCATGGTGTTATTTTGTGATCTGTAGCAAATGTTCCACAACAGTGTGGTGTGTTGGTGGAGGGGTGTTGTATGGAAATTCCACACATGTACATGACTGTTTTGTAAGTTCACAACCTCTCTAATAAAAATATTTTTTAGGGGAGCTGGTGTGGCTCAGTGGTTGAGCACTGCCTTCCCACAAACAAGGTCCCAGTTTCAATTCCTGCTTCCTGTACCTGAAAAATTATTAAAAAAAAAAAAAGACTTACTATTAAGCTATAATAATCAAGACAGTATGATATAAATGCAGGGATTCACAAACTGAACAATGAAATAGAATAACAGAGCCAAGAAATAGTCCCATGCATCTATGGAAATTTGATACATTTTAGAAGTGCTATTGGAAATTACCAGGGAAAGAAGGGACTGTGTAATATATGGTGCTGAGACAATTAGCAATTTATGTGGAAAATAATGCCATTGGATTTCTTCTTCATATTATATTTTATTTTTTTTTTTTTCCATATTATATTTTAAAAACTATTTCAGATTTATTGGGCTTAAATGTGAAGGAAGAAAATTAAAACCTTAAAAGAAAACTATAGGAGAATATCTTTAAGACCTCAAAATTTCTTAAAGAAGACACAAATGCACTAACCATAAAAAGCAGTTTGATGCAATATTATTAGTAATAATCTCATTTTTAAGTTTTATATTAGGCTTATGCATGTCCCTTTTATTAAGTTTCATTACACATATATATTCCAAATGTCTTTGGATGAACCAAATATTACTTTACAACATGTTTAATTATGAAAAGGAAGATATATATAATGTCAGGAAAAGAGGTCTGTGTCCTTAAAAATCATGGAATAAATGAGCCCACCTTTTAGCAGGATTCTGCTCTTAGTAGTGAACATATTGATAAAGAAATTATTATAAAATCAGGGTTAACATTAAAGAAAATCTTTAAAAAAAACAAAACTCCTAAGAATCTGATTTTTTAATGAATACTTGTTTCAGCTGATGAATGCAAAGATGGGTCAATATTTGAAAATCTATTCATATAATTCACAATTTAATAACTCAAAGAACAAAAAAAACATATAATTATCTCAATAGATTCCAAAATACATTTGACAAAATTTAAGATCCATTCCTGAATTTTAAAAATAATCAACACTTAGCAAAATAGAAGTATATGTTTACCTCAATGGCACTTTAAAAACATGTATATCTCAAACCAAAAGTCAACATTATGTTTAATTGTGAAACACTAGAACCATGTCCCAATTAAAGTACCAATATAATGACCAAATTTATCATCACCAATAGTGGAATAACCTGACAATATGTGCCTCTAATGTGGTGCAGTAAGCATATAACATCTCATGGTCATTTTGATGAATCCTGGAAGCTGAGTGGTACCAGCTTAAAAGTGAGAAACTGTCTATTAGGGGGTCTCCCACACTTTTGTGGGTTTTATCTCCAGTATCCCTAGCAATTTCTCAAGATGAAGAACCAAGAAAGATCCCCCTCTTAGCTCTGGGAGGTGAAGGGGGAAAGTAAAAAATGTGGAATATGCTCAGAGCATTCTCTATAACACAGGCCTAATCTTCTGGAGAAAATACTTATTCCACCTGGAGGAATGCCATTTGGGTCCACTGAAAGACTGAGATTTAATCATAAGATTATAAAATCCTCCCCACACATACACATCTTACCACTATAACAGCAGAGTTTCAGCGTAACTGGATTATAGCTGAAAGGGCCACAAGACTTAGACTCTATCTACAGAGGGGTTCTTAAGGAAGAACAAAGCCAACAGGAAAGGAAAAAACAGGGCACTAGAAGAATTGGAAACCTCTGGCATGTATAGCTATAAGAAACAATAAACACAGCCTTATTTTTAGACAGTTTAAAATAAAACTTAAACTAAAGGCTCATTTACCTTGTTATGTCTAGCTTCCCACAAAATATTGCAAGAAATGCTAAAAGCAAGAAATAAAACGTTCTAAAGAGAAAAAAGCATCAGAACCAAATTCAGATATGATACATATGTTGGCATTACCAGCTAAGGTATTTAAAGCAACTAAAGAATTAATATGCTAAGGGCTCTAATGGTAAAAGGAGAACGGATAGGTAATGTAAGCAGAATGATGGAAACCTTAAGAAAGAATCAAAATAAATGTTAGCGTGCGATTATTCTCGCTGTCCTGATTTTGTGATAATCAGGGTAGGCTAAACATTCGCTCTATTAGAAACCATGCATGTGTCTCCAGACCCAGTTTTCTCCCTAGGTCTGGTTTTTAGAATGCTGTTGATAAACCAAGCCTGATTTATTATATAAACATCCTGTATGGGAAAAGACTGTAACTCTGGGTATCTTTGGTCAACCTTAAGAGATATAGCAGAGGGACAGATGTGGCTCGGGTGGTTGGGTGTCCATCTCCCATAGGGAGGGACCTGGGTCAATCCCTGGGACCTCCCAATAGAAATTTTAAAAAGAGAAATATAGAAGATGCATGTGTCCCCAGGCCTAGTTTTTCTCCCTAGGTCTGGTTTTTAGAATGCTGGTGATAAACCAAGCCTGATTTATTATATGACTACCCTGTATGGGAAAAGACTGTAACTCTGGGTATCTTTGTTCAACTTTAAGAGATATAGCAGGGGGACGGATGTGGTTCAAATGGTTGGGTGGCCATCTCCCATTTGGAGAGACCTGGGTCCAATCCCAGGGACCTCTTGGTAATAATTTAAATATATATATAGAAGGCCCTGTGTGCGGGTGTGCCACCAGGCAACGTGAGTGGGTGAGCCCCCCAGGCCCTGTGCGCGGGTGTGCCGCCAGGCTCCGGAGCCACACTGCAAGATGATGATGTAACAGGAGAGTCACACAAGGGAGAGCCAAGATGAGACGCACTGAAAAACCAGTAACTAAGGTGGCGCACACGGTAGGACGCCTCTCTCCCACATCGGAGGTTCCGAGGATCGAATCCCAGTGAAGACAGAAGGAGAAGGATGAGAAGAGAGGGCAGGAAATGGACACAGAGAGTTGCCCAGCAAATGGACACAAAAACAGCAAAAATGGGGGGGGGGGGTAAAAATGGATAAAAGTAAATAAATAAATTCTTAAAAAAATGTATAGGGGAATTAGATACAGACTATAGTTAGTAGTAATAGTTTGACAATGCTCTTTCATAATTTGTTAACAAATGTTTCACAACAATGCAAAGTATTTGTGGTGGAGTGATGTGTGGGAGCCCCGTATGATGTTATGCATGTTTGTTTTGTAAGTTCACAATGTTTACTGAACACTTACAGTTTATGTATGTTCATGTATGAATGATATACTTCAATAAATTGGTTTTTTTTTTTTTTTTAAGAAATGCTAGCAATCAAAAACTTACCAACACAAATGAAGAATGCCTTTGATGGTTTGATGGGCTCATCAGTAGACTGAACATGGCTATGGAAAGAATCAATGAGGTTTAAGATAAGTCAATAGAAACTTGCCAAAATGAAATGCAAAAAGAAAAAAAAAAGAATGGGGAAAAAAATATTGGGACCATTTCAAAAGGTGTAACATATGCATAATAAAATTAAAAAAAACAAAAGGAGAAAGAAGAGAAAATGAAGGAGAATAAATATCTGAAGTAATAACGGCCAAGAGAGATATAGTTCTGGTCAACCAAGATGGTAGTGTAAGACACGTTGGGGTGCCATTCACCCACAGAATCTTTAAACAAATCTATTTTATTGGTACATATTAACAAAGCATACAATTCATTCAATGTGTACAATAATAGTATTTGGTATAATCTCATAGTTGTGCATTCATCATTTCAATCATTATTAGAGTATTTTCATTATTTCAACAATAATAGTAAACAAAAAATGACAAACAATAAACAAGAAAATTCCTCACCTCTCCATCTCTCTGTTTCCACTTCTTCTTCTTCTTTTTTTTTTTTTATAAATATATTTTAAGAGGTGCTTAGATTACCGAAAATACTACACAGAACCCCCTGGGATTCCCATGTTGCCCACCCCCCACACCTCCCGCCACATCCCACACAAACATCTCCCACAAGTGTGGCCCACCACCCTCAATGGACTTACACATCCTGGGGCCTTGCCACCAACCCTAGACCACAGTTCACATCGTAGACCACACTCTCTCTCACACAGTTCTGAGTGGTGAGTGCTGATTTAAAATGGCCTACATCCGTTGCCACAATAGTACTCAGGACAACCTCCAAATCCCAAAGAAGCCCCTGTATTTCAACTACTCGTCCCCTCCCTGCCCCAAAAGTGTCAAGTGGCCACTGGCTCCACCTCATTGTTATAATTTCTTCCATTGCTAGAATCACCATATGTGTACAACAGAATACCATCAAGTCCACTCTAGCCCATAGTTCTCCCCCCAATCATGAGGGGACTGGGATGGTGATGTCCACTCCACCTCCAAGTGAGAGAGGGCTTATATCCCATGGATATGGTGGGTGGGATGATCCTGCCTGCAGATGCAGGCCCTCTTCATTCCCTGGGATGGCCGTTGCCCATCGTTGTCTCCTCGCCAGGTGACTTGGATGAGTCCATTGAGCTGTAGGGTAGGAGTTGCAGCTCCACCAAGATTCCACGCACACCTGGCACATAAGTAGGCCAGAGGCTCCAGTCTCTGAAAGTATACCTAAAAACTTCTGTATCACATATAGGTTTGAATAGAAGGGACTGATGAACCCTGTGCAGGGAGGACTTATTTGAGTCCAATTCTGTCACTCTCAGGAGCACAGATTCCAAAGTAGAGCCCACTGATAAGGCATCAGTCTCTGGGGCTATCCCCACTTATATAGGACCTGGGTGTCTCCAGAGCTCTCAGGAGCCCCTCTGTGTGGGGTGATAGGCACTTAGATGTTCTATGAGCTCCTACTGAGGTGTGCATAAAAGTTACCTCTGGGATGACCTCCCGACTCTCTTTGAAGTCTCTTAGCCACTTGAACTCATTTGTCTTTACCTTTTCCCCCTTTTATTCAAGGTCTTTTTCCAGTTGTGTTGCCAGTTGGCACTTGGTATTAATCCCTAGTTGCCAGGGAGGCTCATCCCTGGGAGTCATGTCCCACATTGGGGGGAAGGTAGTGCAATCATATGCTGAGTTTGGCTTAGAGAGAGGCCACATTTGAGCAACAAGGAGGCTCTCAGGTGGCAACCCTTAGCACCCCACAACTGCAGGCTAAGTCTCAGTTACAAGAGCAAAGACTCACAAGAGTAGTCATCAATAATAAGAACACATCAGTGGGTCATCCTCTTTTTTCAGACACTGTCCCTGTGCTCAGAGGACTATTGCTACTCCTTTGGAGACTGTGGCAGAGCTCTCCAGGCTAGGAATTCAGATTCCCTCATTTATTGTGTGATCAGAATCTTTAAACAACTAGCAAAAACTGGCAAATCCATCTTACTTAAAACTCTAGAAAACTGTTAAAGGGGTGCAGTAACTGGGCAAGGGACAAATTAAGAAAAACCAGCTTTATAAACAGTAGGAGAAGCTCATGGCATCCTTGCTGGTCCACATGGAGTGATGGCCCACGTGGAGTGCTGGCCTGAGTGGAGAGCTGGTGCAGCAAGATGATGCAACAAAAAGAGACACAGAGGAAAAACAATAAGAGATACAGCAGACCAGGGAGATGAAGTGGTGCAAAAGATTGAGCACCTCTCTCCCACTAACAAATGGTCTATCCTGGAGTAATGCCCAGGTACACTAGAGAATAATGTGTATTTGCTGCTGTTGGTTAAAGTGTTCTGTATATATCTGTTAGGTCTAGTTGTTTTATAGTATTGTTCATGTCTTCTATCCATTACTGGAAGTCTTGTACTGAAGTCTCCTATCATTAATGGAAAACTGTCTATTTCTCCCTTCAAATCTGTCAATGATTGCTTCATATATTTTGGGGTTCGGCCAGTAGGTGCATATAGATTTATAGCTGTTATGTCTTCTTGTTGAATCAACCCCTATAACAGTATATAATGATCTTCTTTGCCCTTTGTAACAGTTTTTGTCTGATATTATACTAATACGAATTACCCAAATGCGCACATTTGCCAGAGATCTTTTTTCTTTTTGCTGCTTCAATCCACTGAGTAGTGTCCATTCTTTTCAGTAGAAGTGCTCCCTTTTTCATTGCTTGCACGGCAAGTCTAATGGTGACAAATGTCTTCAGCTTTTGTTTATCTAGGAATGTCCTACTCTCTCCTCATTTTTGAAAGACAGTCTTGCTGGATATAAAATTCTTGGTTGGCAATTGTTCTCTTTCAGCACTTTAAATATTTCATCCCTCTTCCTTCTTACCTCCATGGTTGCTGATGAGAAATTGGCACTTGACTGCTATGTGTCTGGATATGGTTCTTTTTGTGTTTATTCTGTTTGGGATTCATTGGCCTTCTTGAATTCATGTGTTTCCTTGAATTCACATGTTTCCTTAAATTTAGGGAGTTTTCTGCCATTACTTCTTTGAATAGTCCTTCTGTCCCTTTCTTTCTTCTTCTGGGAATTCCATGATGTGTATATTGATATTGTTGATGGTGTTCCACAAGCTTCTTTGGCTTTGTTTGATTTTCATATTCTTTTTCCTTTCTACTCCTCAGGCTGAATCATTTCAATAATCCTACTTTTGAGTTCACTGATTCTTCTGTCAGCACCAATGTGTTGTTGAAATCCTTAAGGGAATTTTTCATTTCAGTTATTGTGGTCTTCAATTCCTGTATTTTTGTTTGGTTTTTTAAAAATTTTTCTATCACTTTATTGAAATTCTAGTATTTTTCATTCATTGTTTTCTTGATATCCTTTAGGTCTTTCTCAGTGTTTTCTTTTATTTTCTTGATGGTTGAAGATAAAGTCTTTTTTTTTTTTTTTTTTTTGGTATGTCAAAAGCCTGGTCTTCTTGGTTGATGGTGTCTGGATTTTCTCTCATTCCTGTGGATGGACCATCATTTCCTATTTCTTTGTTTGTCTTGTAATCTTTTGACCTCATAGGCTGAGTTAGGGAGTGTTCCCTCCTCTTCAATTTTTTGGAAGTGTTTGAGCAGGATTGGTGTTAATTCTCCTTGGAATATTTAGGAAATTTCACTGGTGAAGTTGTCATTTTCTGGACTTTTCTTTGTTGGGAGATTTTGATTGCAGATTCAATCTTTTTACTTGTTATTGATCTGTTGAGATCTCCTATATCTTCTTGAGTCAGCAGGTAATTTGTGTGTTTCTAGGAATTTTTCAATTTCATCTAGTATATCTAATTTTTGAAGTACAATTTTTCAAAGAATCTTCATACTCCTTTTCCTTTCTGTGGATCTATAGTAATGTCTCCCCTTTTGTGTCTGATTTTAGTTTTTTGCATTTTCTCTCTCTTTTTCTTTGTCAGTCCAACTAAAGGTTTGTTGATTTCACTGATATTTTCAAAGAACCAAATTTTGGTTGTAGCTCTCTATTGGTTTTTTTTTTTTAATTCTGTGTTTCATTTGTCCCTGCTCTACTCGTTTTATATCCTTCCTCTGCTCATTTTGGGTTTAGTTTGCTCTTCTGTTTGTAGAACCTCCAGTTTTGACATTAAGTTTCTGATCTAAATCCTTTCTTCTTTTTTAATGTAAGCATTTAGAGCTATAAATTTCCCTCTCAGCACTGCCTTTGCTCCATCTCATAAGTTTTGGTGTGTTGTGTCTTTTTTTCCCCATTCACCTCAGATATTTCCTCATTTCTCTTGTGATTTCCTCTTTGCCCCATTGGTTGCTTAAGCATGTGTTGTTTATTTCTACATATTAGTGAGTTTTTTCAGTTCTCTCTCTCTTATTGAATTCTAGCTTCATTCCATTTTAGTTGGAGAAGTTGCTCTGCTTCTATTTATCTATCATTCTATAAACTCTGTTCAATATTAATTTATTCTTTTAATTGATTATGTTATTCTTGTTTCTCACTCTAGCATTTATCTTGTATCTATCCAGGACTCTAGCCAAAAATGAGCCAGGTATATCAGTGTGTCGCCCAGTGTGGTAAGCATGTGAATGTACATATACATATCATAAAAGATTGAAATGTAACAGTTAAACCCCTGTTTATAAACAATCCTTCGCTTATTTTATATTCTTTCAATTATTAACAAAAGTTCACTAACTAAATATCAATAAAAGGTCCTGCCACAAGAAATTCTCAATAGCCCCACCATGTGTCAATATTATGTCTTTCAGGCTTTACACCCTACTCATTCTGCCTTCTGGCAAGCATGTATTTATCATTGATATCCTCATTTTAGCCCCCTCAAAAACACTTTTAACACAACTCTATAAACATCTCCAAAATTCTCTTACCCAAGCCAGTTTCCAAATAACCCCTAATAAAATATATATCATATCATCTAAAACAAAAGCAAAAAACAAAACAAGGGTAAATATGGATACCTCCCCTAGAAATACAATAGCCTTAGCACTATATACTTTAAATTTTTTCAATTGTGATAAAGATGGCTTTTCAGGAGCTGAAAAAACATTTCTCCCCTCATCAGGAGAGTCATCAAATACAAGCTAAAATTCTGTACAAAGAAATGTTAAGAGATGGATCTTAAAAAGGACCATGTAATCTCATAATGTGGGGGAGAGAGTACGCTTGTGTGCTTACTCCAACAGGCCCCGGGTGGCTGCCAGCAAAGAACGTGAAGCTATACCATGACCTGGAAGGATCACCCATTCAACCCAATACCACAGATGGAGAAGATAACGATGGAGGATCAAAGGAACTCCCGGACACAACCCTGCCATAACATTATCCAAACTCAGGGATTAACTTGGGGAAGTCTTAAACAATTAAACCTAAAAGATTCATTGGTATGCTTATTACTTTCATTATTTCAGCCATTATCATAGCTACCACTGCCACCACTGTCACAGTCACCTTCAAACTGCTCATGCTTTTAATCAATCATGACCAATGTCACTGATGAACTTTTAACTCAAACTCATATCGATAATAATATTCTTACCAAACGTGATGCTTTAGAAGTATCTAGTCTCTGGATAGGTGAAAAACAACAAGCTCTGCTCACCAGACTAGATTTGCAGTGCGACTGGGAACATGTTAAATTTTGTGTCACTCCTTTGCCTTGGAATATCTCCCAACTTTCTTGGGAACAAGTTAAAACTTCAATGAGCCTTCTCCTCCCATTTACAGGGAGAAGTACTGGCTCTCAAGCAATGCCTGGAACATCAACTATCTCTAGGAAGATACTCAGCAAAAAGTGTTTCAAACACTTAATGATAATTTACAGTGGTTAAATCCCTCAAATTGGTTTCATGGCTTAAATATACGAATCTGGACAATCTCTCTCACTGGAATAATCATAGTTCTTGTTTTATTACCAATTTTTAGGTTAATCTGCCATGCCCTTTCTCGAGCTCATCACACTGAACAGAAAAATCATCACCTTGGCCGCTGCTTCATCTCTCTCGCCTCCCACATCCAGAAATCAAGAAGAAACAAAAGGGGGGAGATTTGGGGGCCCTTTGGTTAAAACACCTTTGAATTAATTTTTCCCTTCAAGGTCTCCTTTCTCTTCTTCTCACCTGCCTACCTATTTGCCTGACTCCGTGACCCCCTTTTCTTCCTGTACATAGTTTTTTCTAGTTTCCCCCCTTCCTGTTGTTCTTATCATAACCTGGAGGTGTCCTGTACAGGTCCCACTCATAGGGTTGCCTTGTGCCACGAGCCTGGCAGGTCAATATCACCCTAAAAGTAAAGACAGATAAAGTTGTCCTTATGACATGTTGTTTTTCTCTTGCAGCTTTCAAAACTGTCTCCTTGTCTTTGGCAGTCTTTTTGTGACTCCCTTATATGTAACATGTTGACAGATAAAAATATCATGGGAAAAGAAAACAATATCCCTTAAAAATATAGACACAAAAATCCTCAACAAAATATTAGCAAATTGAATCCAAAATACGTTAAAGGAATTATACACCATAATCAAGTGGGATTTACCTGAAGTATGCAGGACTGCTGCAACATGAGGAAACCAATTAATGTAATACACCACAGTAACAGAACAAAGGAAAAATACCACATGATCATAACCTCAATTGATGCAAAAAATGACATTTACCAACATCCAGCACCCTTCTTAGTGAAAACACTTAGAAAAAGAGGAATAGAAGGAAGCTTCCTCAACATGATAAGGGTAATATATGAAATACCTACAGCTAACATCATATTCAACAGAAAAAGACTGAAAGCTTTTCCTCCAAGATCAGAAACAAAACAAGTATGCCCCTTGTCACCACTGTTATTCAACACAGTACTGGAAATTCTAGCCAAATTAAGTAGGTAAGAAAAGGTATAAAATTTATCCAAAATGCAAGGGAAGAAGTAAAACTTTCTCTATTTGCAAATGACATAATCCTAAAGATAGAAAATCTTGAAAATTCCACAACAAAGCTGCTAGAGCTAAAAAACAAATTCAGCATAAAGGTAGGGTACAGGATCAACACATACAAAAATCAGTAGTGTTTTTACACATAGTAATGAACAATCAGAAGAGGAAATCAAGAAAAAAATCCATTTACAATAACCACTAAAAGAATCAAATATCTAAGAATAAATTTAAATAAGTATGAAAAGGATTTATACATGGAAAGCTACAAAACATTGCTAAAAGAAATCAATGAACACCTTAATAAATGGAAGGGCATTTCGTATTCATGGATTAAAAGAATAAATATTAAGGTATCGATTTTACCCAAAGTGATTTACAGATATAATGCAATCCAATCAAGATTTCAACAGCTTTCTTTGCAGAAATGTAAATGCCAATCACCAAATTTATATGAAAAAAATATGGTGATACATGGGGAAAATATATCAAACATAATTTATAGACTATAGTTAGCAATATTGTAATGTTTTGTAGCAAAAGGAAGTTGGTACCATATTACTGTTAAAGGTCAAAAAAAATAATAAGTGGATGGGTTTTGTGAGATATGAATATGATTAAGCATTTTTTCTCTTCTTCATTTTTTGCATTAATAAGGAGATCTTGACTATGTCATTTAACTAATCTGTGTTCATCTGTGTATCTTTCTAAACACTAAAGGAACAATTGAGTTAGTAGTTGGAATTAGAAGAGATAAAAGTGCCTGGACAGAACTTTTTAGGAGTAAAACTTCCATAACTTGTTGAGCTATCTTTTCCTGTTATTTTATTTTCTTTAATTTGAAATAAAGTTGTTTTTAAAAATTATATGGATGGGTAAGGGGTCCCATATAGCCAAAATCATCATGAAAAAAAGCAAAGTTGGAGAATTCACACTTTCCAATTTTAAAATGTGTTACAAAGCTACAGTAATCAAAACAGTATGCTACTGGCACAAGGACAGACACATAGACCAATGGAATTGAATTGATAGTTCAGAAACAAACATTCATGTCTATGGCCAATTGATTTTAACAAGAATTCCAAGTCCACACAAAGAAAAAAGGAATAGTCTTTTCAACAAATGTTGAAGGGAACATTGGATATTCATATTTAAAAGTATTAAAATGGACCCCTAACTTACACCATATACAATAATTAACCCAAAATGTATCAGAGACCTTAATATATGCACCAAAACTATAAAACTCCTAGAAAAAAAGCAGGACAGCATCTTCAGGACCATGTTTTAGGCAATGGTTTCATAGACTTTATACCAAAACCATGAGCAACAAAAGAAAAAAATAGATAAATGAGTCTTCATCAGAATTTAAAACTTTCGTGAATCAAAGGATTTCACATGAAAATAAGACTATTAGAAAATAAGAGAAAATATTTGGACACCACATATCTGATAAGGGTTTAATAGCCATATTACATAACTAAATACTACAACTCAATAACAAAAAGACAAACAGCCCAATTTTTTTAGGAGGTACCAGGGATTAAACCCAGGATCTTGTACATGGGAAGCAGGTCCTCAGTCACTGAGCTAAATCCACTCCCACCAATTTTAGAAATGAGCAAAAGACTTCTGGGAAGATGGAGGATTAGAGATACACAGGACTCATTTCTCTCCCAGAAAAATAGTTATAGGATAGGCAGAAACTGTCTGGAAAACTGTTTTGGGACTTAGGACACCAAGGAAAGGCTGGACACCAGCCAGAAGAGAGAGAGGTGTATGAAAGAAGACTTGATGGGGAAGATCTGTAATAAAAGTTGCTGCTGCAGCTGCTATCACCCATCCATCCACCCTTAGAGCAGACAGTATTGAATCCTCTGACCCCTGACCAGCGGCTATAGATGGAGGGGGTCGCAGGGGTCTACTTCTCCAGGAAAGGGGAGAGAAAGGGATGCAGCCTGTGGAGAATTCAGCTTTGGCCAACAAATTTGGTCCACTGTGTCCCATGAATCATAGCCTTCCAGGCCAGGTGAGGCCCTGCTGTGTTTGCCCTGGGAGCCGGCAGGGGACTGAAGAGATCATACTTTCTCTAACACCCTCCCTACTGACCTGTACTAGTTGCTGATGATGTAGAATTTATTTCCTACCCAGGAAAAGGGAGGAGGCAGATCGCCAAGGGAGAAGAGCACCTTCTGAGAAAGTTTGATTTGTGAGGCTTGGCTCTGAGGGAGAATTCTCCATCACACTCTTCCCTCACCACCTACCTGGTTGGACTTCCAGTGAACACATTCTGACCAGGAAGAGACTGTCTATATACAGTGAAGATTCGTGAGTACAGCACTCCATGATCCGGAAGCTGGTGCACATCCCCTGCTGGCAGGATAAGATGCCTCAGAAGCTACTCCCTGGCTGGAGATGGAAGCTCCATTATCCAAAATCAGGGGAGGAAGAGATGGTTGGGGACCAACTTCAGCTACTGATTAGTAAATTTGGTTGGCTAAAGTCCATTCCTAAGGACAGCTAAAGTTTGAATCTGTCCAAGTCAAAAGAAGGCCAGTAGCTTCCATTTTAACTTGGTTCTGGCATGACGGAAAGCCAGGCTGATTGAATATCACAGTGACAGTAAGTGTTGGAGGCAGCCAGAAAAATGTGAGGCTAAAATGGCCGACCACAACTAAAAACTAGCCTGATCCTATATTCAGCCTTCTTTAAGGAAGTAGCTCACCCTGTTCCCGTGCCCGCGAAACTTTCCCGCGCCCGCGAAACCTTCCCGCCTTCCACGGATAACAAACCCTCCCTAGCAACTAACTGTGCCCAATCCCCGCCTAACACATACTCCCTCCTCTTCCACGCCCTCCCTCTTACTCCACCCCTTACCTAGCTTATAAAAGGCTGTGCACTTCCTCAATTAAAAAAAACCCCTGCATACTCACCTCTTCTCCGCAATAATTCTTTCCCTCGCTGCCAAGGCCCCCGGGAACGCCAACTACCTCCCGGCGCTCCCCCCTCATCCTGCCCGTACAACAAGTAAGGATCAGCTTCTTTCCACCCAGGTCAGAGTGCTGCCCTAGCCTAGGTTCCAACCCCACCTCTGGCAGGAAGGAAGCTGGGGGGGACCTGCACTGGCCACTCCAGGCAACTGTAGTTGCTTTTGGCCCACAGGAACCAGATTGTTGGGCACACTTGTGGCTCCATCACCAACTCTGACAGGGCAGGAGGATGGGTGCTGCTTCCCCATCTTCTCTAGGCATCTGCAGTAATGTTTGGACCACTTTGACTAGATTTTTGGGCACACCTGTGATTACATCCCTACCCCTGGCAGGAGAGGAGGGGGGCCTGTACTTCACCAGTCTATCTGGGCAACTGTGATCAAATTTGCCCTGCACAACTTATTATACTGCCCACACCTGTGGCTCCATCCCCACCTCAGGTGGGGGAGGAGGGGACATGGAGCTTCATCAGTTTCTTCAGGCAGCTACAAATGGTCTTGGTCTACATAACTTGGATTACTGCACATGGCTGTGGCTCCGTCCTTACCCTGACAAGGAAGAAAGGTGGAACAAGTTTCATCAGTTCCTGGGGCAACATGGGCAGTTTCAGGCTCCATGGCTTATAATACCAACTGCACCCTTGGCTCCTTCTCTGCCCCCAACAAGGAAGAAAGGGCAAGAAACAGTTGAAAAAAAGCTGAAATTTTTCAGATTGGCTAAACATGAGCCACTATAAAGTTCCAAAATAAGTTGAAGCAAGTATCAAAGAGGGGCTGTAGTACAAATCCAATCAAATAGAAAGCCCTAGACTAAAGAGAGAAACTGATCCCAGAATAAATACACCAAGGGAATCAGATGCTGGAAAACCAACGAAAAATTACTATCCATACCAAGAAATGGGAAGATATGGCCCACTCAAAGGAGCAAACTAAACCTCAAGATAACAAAAAGGAGTTGACACAACTAATCACAAATGTTCAAACAAATCTCCTTAATAAATTCTATGAAATGGCTAAAGAGATTAAGGATATTATGAAGATACTGGGTGGGCACAAAGAATTTGAAAGCATACATAGAAAAATAGCAGATTCTATGGGAATGTAAGGCACGAAAATGAAATAAAAAATAACTGGATGTATATAACAACAGATTTGAAGAGGCAGAAGAAACAATCAGTGAACTTGAAGACAGGACATCCAAAAGCAAATATACAAAAGTACAGATAAAGAAAAGAATGGAAAAAAGTGAACAGGGTGTGTATTAGTCAGCCAAAGGGGTGCTAATGTGAAATACCAAAAATGGGTTGGTCTTTATAAAGGGTATTTATTTGGGGTAGAAGTCCACAGATACCAGGCCATAAAGCATTAAGTTTCTTTTCTCACCACAGTCCATTGCCACATGTTGGAGCAAGACAGCTGCCGGCGTTTGCCAGGGTTCAGGCTTCTGGGATTCCTCTCTTCCCGGGGCTGCATTTCTCTCCGGGCTTAGCTCCTGTTTCCTCCACAACATCAGCTGTAGACAATCAGGCGAATGGCTTGCTTCTCTTCTCCTGAGGCCTTCTTTCCAACATCAAAACTGCTTCTCAAAAGACTGCTTCAACTCTGTTCTTTGCCTTGCCTTTTATATTCAATTCCCATCCACCAAGGGGTGGGGCTCAACGCCCTACTGACGTGGCCCAGTCAACGCCCTAATCATAACTTAATCATGCCCAGGTTAACAGATCAGTTTACAAGCATGATCCAATTATATTTTTGGAATTCATAATTACTTCAAATTGGCCAGTGGTTACAGGGTGTAAGGGAACTAAATGACAGCAAGAGATGTGCAATCATACATGTCATGGGAGTCACAGAAGAAGAAGAGAAGGGAAAAGGGGCAGAGGGAATATTTGAGGAAACATGATAGAAGATTCTCAATGCTGTTGAAGGACATAGATATCTGTGTCCAAGAAGCACAACATAGTCTCACCTGAATAAATCCAAATACACTTACTCTGAGACACATACTAATTAGAATGTTAAATGCCAAAGATAAAGAGAGAATTGTGAGAGCAGCAAAAGAGAAATGATTCAGCACATACAAGGGATGCCCAATAAGATTAAGTGCTGATTTCTCATCAGAAACCATGAAGGCAAGAAGGCAGTGGTGTGATATATTTAAGATACTGCAAGAGAAATCTGCCAGCTAAAGATCTTATATCAAGCAATAATGTCTTTTAAAATGAGGGTGAGTTTAGCATATCCACAAATAAACAGAAATTGAGAGAGTTTGTAACAAAGAGACTGGCTTTGTAGGAAATACTAAAGGGAGCACTACAACCTGAAAAGAAAATATAGGAGAAAGAATCTTGGCAGAGTGTCTAGAAATGAAGTTATATCAGTAAAAGTAACTAAAAGTGTAAAAAGAATGGTGAAAATAATATATGACAGATAAAACCCAAAGGTCAAAATGGGTGAAATAAGAACTGCCTTTACAATAGTAGCATTGAATTTCAATGGATTAAACTCCCCAATCAAAAGACACAGACTGGCAGAATGGATAAGAAAATATGAGCCATATATATCCTGCCTATAAGACACTCACCTTAGACTGAAGGATACAAATATATTGAAAGTGGGAGGCTGGAAACAGATATTCCATGCATGCACTAACCAAAGAAAAGCTGGTGTAGCTATACTTATATTGGATGAAATAGACTTTAAAATCAAAGCTGCTATTAGAGACAAGAAAGGATATTATATATTAGTAAAAGGGGCAATTCACCAGGAAGAAACAATAATTATAAAAATATATGCCCCACACGGGAATCCCAGTGGGTTCCGTGTAATATTTTGGGTATCTAAGCACCTCTTAAAATATATTTATATATATACATAAATAACATTTTTGTAAGCAAATGCACATAAATGCATATACATTTATATATCATTTTGCAAATGTTGATATGTATTGTGAAAATTTTGATTTTTACCCACAATAAAAAAAAACATATATATATATATATGCCCCTAGCCAGGGTGCCCCAAATTACCTGAGGAAACACTTGCAAAACTGAAGGGAGAAATATATGTCTCTACAATAATAGTTGATGAATTCAATACACCAGTCTCAGCATTGGATAGAACATCTGGACAGAACCTCAATAAAAAAACAGAGCTTGTATAATATGATAAAATGAAGTAAACTTAATAGACATATACAGAATACAGTACCCCAAAACAACAAACTACACATTCTTCTCAAGTGCTCAAAGATCTTTCCCCAGGATGGACCATATGGTGGATAAACAGATCTCAATAAATTTACAAAGGTCCAACTTATACAAAGCACTTTCTCTGATCATAATGGAATGAAGCTAGAAATCAACAGTAGGCAGAAAAAGGGAAATTCACAAATATATGGAGATTAAACAGCACACTAATAATCAGTGGGTCAAAGAAAATATTGCAGGTGAAATCAGTAAATGTCTTGAGATGAATGAAAATGAAAACACAACTTATCAAAACCAATGGGATACAGCTAAGGCAGTACTGAGAAGGAAATTTACAGCCCTCAATGCTTACATTAAAAAAGAAGAAAGAGTTAGAAATCAATGACCTAACTACACAGGCTGGAGGAACTAGAAAAAGAACATCAAAGTATTCCCAAAGCAAGCAGAAGGAATAAATTAACAAAGATCAGAGCAGAAATAAATGAAATTGAGAACAACAACAAAAAAAAAAAAAAAAAAAAAAAAAAAAAAAAAAAAAAAAAAAAAAAACAGAGAATTAACAATACCAAAAGTTGGTTCTTGGAGAAGATCAACAAAATTGACAGACCCTTAGCTGGACTGACAAAGAAGAAAAGAGAGAAGATGCAAATAAATAAAATTGGAAATGAAAGCTGGGACATTACTACTGATACCACATAAATAAAAGAAATCATGAGAGGATACTAAGAACAACTGAATGCCAACAAACTAGACAATATAGATTAAAGGGACAAATTCCAAGTTACATAGAAGCAACCTACACTGACCATAGAAAAAATAGAAGACTCCAATAAACCAATCAATACTAAGAGATTGAAAGAGTCATAAAAAATCCTCCCCAAAAATGAAAAGCCCTGAACCAGATGGCTTCACAGGTGTATTCTACCAAGCTTTCAAAGAATAGTTAATACCAATCTTGCTCAAACTCTTCCAAAAATATTGAACAGGAGGGAACACTACCATATTCATACTATGAAGCCAACATCACGTTAATACCAAAGCCAGATAAAGATATTACAAGAACAGCAAATTACAGACTCATTTTGCGAATGATTATAAACGGGAAATCCTCAATAAAATACTCAAAGGAATTCCACAACACATTAAAATAAATATTCATATTTCCCTGGCAGGGGAGATACCATGATCATGAAGGTGGTTTTCCCAGGGCGAGGCTTATCCATTGCACTCTGCATGTGCTGACCCTTGTGATTTCCCCAAATGTGGGAAACTCGACTGCATAATTTGTAGTGGGGGACTGCATTCGCGCTCTCCCCTGGGAATAAATAAATAAATAAATAAATATTCATCGTGATCAAATAGGTTTTATCCCAGACATGTAACGGTGGTTCAATGCAAGAAAATCAATCAGTGAAATACACCACATTAATAAATCAAAGAAGAAAAACCATGTGATCATCTCAATTGACACAGAAAAAGCATTTGACAAAATCCAGCATCCTTTTTTGATTAAAAAAACACTCTAGAAGATAGGAATTAAAGGAAACCTTCTCAATATGATAAACGGCATATATGAAAAACCCACATCTAACATTGTACACAATGGTGAAAGACTGAGAGCTTTCTTGTTGAATTCAGGAACAAGACAAAGATGCCCACTGTCACCACTTTTATTCAAAACAGTGCTAGAGGTTCTATCTAGAGCAATCAGACAAGAAAAATAAATAAAAGGCACCCAAATTAGAAAGGAAGAAGTAAAACTTTCACTATTTCCAGATATGTTCCTATGCCTAGAAGTCCTGAAACTCTACAACAAAGCTACTAGAGCTAATCAACAAGTTCAGAAGAGTGGCAGGATACAAGATTAATATGCAAAAGACAATAGTGTTTCTAAACACTAGTAATGAGCCATCAGAGAAGGAACTGAAGGAAAAAATTCCATTTACAATAGCAAATAAAATAATCAGTTATTTAGGAATAAACTTAACCAAGAATGTAATGGACCTGTATTCAGAAAACTACAATGCATTGCTGAAAGAACTCAAAGAAAACCTAAATAAATGAAAGAACATTCCGTGTCCATGGATTGGAATACCAAATATCATTAAGATGTTAATTCAACCCAAATTGGTATACAGATTGAATGCAATCCCATTAAAAATTCCAGCACCCTTTTTTAAAAAATGGAAAACACAATTATCAAATTTATTTGGAAGGGTAAGCAGCCCCAAATTTCCAAAATTATCTTTAAAAGGAAGAATGAATTTGGAGAAGTCTCACTTCCAGACTTTAAATCATATTACCTAGCTACAGTGGTAAAAACAGCATGATCCTGGCATAAAGATAGACATATAGGCCAATGAAACTGAATTGTTGGTTCAGAAACAGACCCTCACGTCTATGGTTAAGTGATTTTTCACAAGACTGTCAAGCCCAACCAGCTGACCAGAACAGTCTATTTAACAAATGGTGCTGTGAGAACCAGATATCCATCTCCAAAAGAAAGAAAGAAGACCTAATACAAAGAAATTGACAGGATGGAACACTACAAAACTTATACTATCTCACACCTTATACAAAAATTAACTCAAAATGGATCAAAGATCTAAATATAAATGCTACAATCATAAAACTCCTAGAAGAAAATGTAGAGAAACATCTTCAAGACCTGGTGGTAGGTGGTGGTTTCTTAACCCTTACACTGAAAGCATAAGCCATGAAACAAAAAATGGATAAATGGGTCCTCCTTAAACTTAAACACTTTTGTGCCTCAAAGGAATTTGTCAAGAAGGTGAAAAGGCTGTCTAATCAATGGGAGAACATATTTGGAACCACATATCTGATAAAGGTTTGATTTCCTTGTTATATAAATGGATCATAAAACTCAATGAAAAAAGGAAAGCAATTCAACAACAACAACAATAAAAATGGGCAAAAGACTCAAATACATTTTTCCAAAGAGGAAATACAAATGGCAAGGAGGTGAAGATTGACAACCACCATACCAAGGAAACGAGAAAGCTTACAACTGCAAGCAAGAGAGTCCCATCCATTGGTTGTATGGGATTGAAGCCCCCTCTCAATCAGAAGTGGAGTGGACATCACCATCCCAGAATCCTCAGGACTGGGGAATAAACTATGGACTAGAGTGGACTTACTGGTAATCTACTATAGACATATTATGATTCTAGCAATGGAAGAAATTAAAACATTGATGTGGAGGCAGTGGCCACTGTAGGCTCTGGGGGCAGGGAGAGGGAAAAACAGTTGTAATACAGGGGCTTTTTCAGAATTTAGGAATCGACCTGAATGACGTTGCAATGACAGATATAGGCCATTTTATATCATCACATCACATGCAGAACTGTGTGGGAGACAGTGTAGACTACAATGTGAATTATGGTCCATGCTCAGGGGCAGAGACCCAGGATGCATTTATCAATTGCAATGAATGTGCCACAGTAATGAAAGATGTCGTTTATGTGGGAGGGTTTGGGATGTGTGGAGAGTGGGACATATGGGAATCCTTATTTTTTTGTGTAACATTTATGTAGTCTAAATATCTTTTAAAAAATAAAAAATAATTTTTTTTAAAAAGCACATGAAAAATGTTCAATATCACCAGCTATTGTGGAAATGCAAATCAAAACATCAATGAGATATCATCTCACACCTCAGAATGGGCATTTTATTTAAAAAAATAGAAAACTACAAGTGCTAGAGAGGATGAGAAAAAAGGAATACTTCAGTGTTGGTGGGAATGTAGAATGGTACAGACTCTTTGAAAGACAGTTTGGTGATTCCTTGGAAGCTAAATATAGAACTGCCAAATGATCTGGCAATCCCTCTACTAGGATTATATCCAAAGAACTGAAAACATGTATGCGACAGACATTTACACACTGATGTACATAGTGGCATTATTCACAATTGCCAGAAGATGGAACCAATCCAAATATCCATAAACTGATGAATGGGTTGTTAGGAGATAGGATGAGGTCTGAGAAGGGGTACTGATGCTTAATGTATGTAGAATTTTTTACTAGCTTGACTGTAATACTGTAGAAATGGATAGAGTTGATGGTTACACATTATAGTAAGTATAACTAACACGACTGGTATATAAATGGGATTGTGGATGAAAGGGGTAGTTTAGGGATATAAATGTCAATTGAAAGAAAGTTAGAGAATAAACTGAGGAC
This sequence comes from Tolypeutes matacus, assembly GCA_026826555.1. Lineage (NCBI taxonomy): Eukaryota > Metazoa > Chordata > Mammalia > Cingulata > Chlamyphoridae > Tolypeutes > Tolypeutes matacus. The sequence goes on from JAKSZT010054138.1 coordinate 1,106,125, forward strand.
TGAATAACATAGTGAACTTGGTGGTGGATGAGGATTGTGGTTAATAGTACAAATACAAGAAAGTTCTTCTATGAACTAGAACAAATGTACATCATTATTACCAGGTGGTAAGAATATGTTGATGCATGGGGAAAATACAATTAATGTAAATTATGACTATAGTTAACAACAATATAGTAACATTCTTGCATCAATGTCAAAGAAGGTACTGTTTCAATGCTAAGTATCAATAATACAGGGATATGGGATTTTTCTTTTTGACTAAAGAAAATGTTCAAAAAGTTACTGAAGTCATGACAGCACAACTCAAAAAAGTGAGAGCCACTGACTGTAATTTTGGATGGATTGTGCATGGCTTGGGACCATATAACACAATGAACAATGTGGTGGATGACAGACTGTGGTCAACTGTACAAATATGAAAGTGTTCTCAGATGAACTATAACAGGTGTACAATGCTAATACATGGTGTTAATAATATGGAGGTGTATGGAAAATATACCAAATATAAGCTATGGACCACAACTAGTAGTGATATTTTGATGATGTTCTTCCATAATCTATAACAAATGTTCCAAAACAATGCATGGTGTTTGGGGAGGGGTGATATATGGGAATTCTGCACATTATATATGGTTGTTTTGTAAGCTCACAACTTTTCATATATATATATATGAAATGGGTCAGCTTTCATAATGGGTATTTATTAGGTTAAAAACTTACAGTGCCTAGGTTGAGAAAAATATACAAATCAAGGCATCAGGCAAAGCTCTCTCCCCAAAGGTCTCCTGCAGGTGATCCTGGACTTCTGCCACATTGAAAGGCACAATGGCAGCTTTCCTGGTGTCTGCCTTCTCCTCCAGGCTGACTTTCTCCCCAAGCTCAGTTGTGGTTGATCAGGTACATGGCAGAGCATAATGGCAGCATCAGTTCATCTCTCCCCTCTCCTCTGGGCCTCGTTGCTAGTTCTCCTTCTGGCTGCTCCGTCTGGGGCTTTTCTCTCTCCTGGGCCATTAATTTCAACCTCTTGAGGTTTCTCTCTATCGCTGTGGCTTTTTTCCTATGTCTATGGCTTTTTTACCTTCCGTTTATAAAGGACTCCAGTAAGAGGATTAAGACACACTGTGGGACATGGCCTACTGAAATGTGGCTTACTGAAGTGATTTAATCAAAAGGAAGGCCTCTCAACTGAATCTAATCAAAAGGTCTCATCTACAATGGGTTTTACATGCACAGGAATGATTAGCCCTAAGGACATAATATTCTGTGGTTCACCTAGCTTCAAACTGTCACTTTCCATCCTCTGGACACCAGCAAGACATGTTCTTTCCATATGTAAATACATTCATTCTATCACAATATTTTAAAAGTGTTAAATCATTTCAGTAACAATTCTAAGTACAAAATTTCATTAAAATATCATTTATAGGCATCTATTCTGTCCTGGGGCAAAACTCCCCTCTGGCTGTGTACCTTTGAAACCTCTAAAACAAGTTATCTGCTTCCAGTATACAAAGGAGGGACATCATATTCATTTCTCCCATTGCCAGAGGGAGAAATTGGAAGGAAAACAGGGGTCATGCACCCCAAACAGTTCCAAAAATCTACAAGATATGTGCCATCAGATTTCAAAGTCTGAGAGTCATCTATAGAATGATGGTTTCTTTTCTTTTGGGGCTCAGAACAGCAGCCCCAACCTTTCCAAGGGCTTACCCAATTGCCATGTTCTTGGCTCCATCCTCCTCAAGCCTCTCGCTGGATACCAAACTCTAGGCCCCACCCTTGGAGGCCACTGGAGTGATGGCCAGATTCTCCCAATCTCCAGGGCACAGGCACAACCCCCTCAGAACAGTGGGGATGGTGACCAAACTCTCCCAAGCCCCCCAGAATGTGCTTCACCTCTGAAGCCTGGGGCAGCCACACTCTTCCTGAACAACGGGGTGGAAGACCCACCATCTCCAAGTGCTAAGGCATACTTACTCTTTCCACACATGTTTGGGGTCTCTCTCATGGCCCAAGAAGAGGTTTTTAGTCCAGACTTCAGCTTCCATGGTTCTGCCTTTGAAGTAATTTTTCCTTCATTCTCTCCCTTTTCTGTCCCTTTTAGTCTAAGCTGGCAGTGGTTCCATTCATACAGATCTCACAAAAAGCTTGTTGGTTTCACATACAGTTCATGGGGTCCCAACCATCAGACAATAAGACTTTCCACAAATCCTTTCTGGATAACTGCATTTCCAATCCTGACATATACTGAATGATTGACTGTTTCCAAATCCACTTTAGCCTTCACATGGGAACTATTCTCTGGGGACTCACTTTTTGAAAGTCTGGAATTTTCCAACCCATGAATTTCTGGTTTCTTTGTTCCCAGGAGCTCAGTTCTCAGCTTATCCCTTTCCTCTTGCATTCTAAAATTAACCTGCTAAGAGAAGCCTGACTGAGATTTCCACATTTAGTTTGGAAATTGCAGCTAAAAATGCAAGGTCATCACTTTCAAATTTTGTCTTCCATCTAGCATCAGGAATCAATTTTCCCATGTTCTCAGCCACTTTAAAACAAGAATTGCCTTTCTTCCAGTTTGCAATATCAGACTCCATGGCTTACAGTATCAAATACATCCTTGGCTCCTACTATACAACCAGCAGGGAGAAAGGGCAAGAAAGCCCTAAACTAAAGAAAGAAACTGTGCCTAAAATAAATACATCTAGTAAGCCAGATGCCAAGACACCAACAAAAAATTACAATCCATACCAAGAAACAGGAAGATATGGCCCTAAGGCACAAGATAAACCTCCAGCTGACATAAAGAGTTGATACAACTAATCAGAGATATTCAAACAAATCTTCTTAATAAATTCATTGAGATGACTGATGAGATTAAGATATTAAGAAGAAACTGTGTGAGCACAAAGAAGAATTTGAAAGCATACAAATAGCAGATCTTATGGGAAGGAAAGGCACAATAAATGAAATAAAAAATACGCTGTAGACATATAACAACAGATTTGAAGAGGCAGAAGAAGGGACCAGTGAGCTTGAAGACAGGGGCTCTGAAAGCAAACACACAAAAAGGCAGATAAAGAAAAGAACAGAAAAATTGAACAAGGTCTCAGGGAACTAAAGGACAGCAGAAGATGTGGAAACATTAATGTCATGGGTGTCCCAGAAGGAGAAGAGAAAAGAAAAGGGGCAGAGTGAATATTTGAGGAAATAATGGTAGAAAATTTCTCAACTCTATAGAAGGACATAGGTATCTGCACCCAAGAAAGACAACATACTCCAATCTGAATAAATCTGAATAGACTTACTCCAAGACATGTACAAAAATCAGAATGTCTAATGCCAAAGATAAAGAGAGAATTCTGAAAGCAGCAAGAGAAAGCATTTCATCACATACAAGGGATTCCCAATAAGATTAAGTGCTGATTACTCATCAGAAACCATGGAGGCAAGAATGCAGTGGTATGATATAGTTCAGATACTGGAAGATAAAAACTACTAATCAAGAATCATATATGACAAGATTGTCATTCATAAATGAAGGTGAATTTAGAATATTCACAGATAAACAGAAACTGAGAGAGTTTATAACCAAGAGACCAGTTTTGCAGGAAATATTAAGGGGAGTGCTATAGCCTGAAGAGAAGAGGCAGGAGAGAGAGGCTTGGAAGAGAGTCTAGAAATGAAGATTACATCAGAAAAAGTAACCAAAAGTGTAAACAGAGGGCTGAAAATAAGATATGGCAAATAAAACCCAAAGATCAAAATGAGTGAAGTAAGAACTACCTTTACAGTAATGACTTTGAATGTTAACAGATTAAACACACCAATCAAAACACACAGACTGATGGAATGGATAAGAAAATATAAGCCATCCTTACGCTGTCTACAAGAGACTCACCTTAGACTGAAGGATACAAATAGATTGAAAGTAAAAGGCTGGAAAAAGATATTCCACAAATGCAGTGACCAGAGGGAAAAAAGTAGAGTTGCTATACTTATATCAGATGAAATATACTTTAAAAGCAAAGCTGCTATTAGAGAAAAGAAAGGTCATTACATACTAGTAAAAGAGGCAATTCACCAGGAAGAAATAAAAATCATAAATGTACATGTACCTATCTAGGATTCCCCAAAATACATGAGGCAAACACTGGCAAAACTGAAGGGAGAAATAGATGTCTCTACAATAATAGTTGTAGACTTTAACACGCCACTCTCATCATTGGAAAGAACATCTGAGTAGAGTGTGCCCTGGGAGCCAGCATGGGACTAAAGAGATCTGACCCTCTCAATCACCCTCCCTACTGACCAGTACTGGTTGTTGATGATGCAGAGGGGAGTGGAATTATTTCCTACTCTGAAAAAAGGAGGGGGCTGCCAGCAAAGGTTGGAGAACAGCCTCTGAGAGATTTTGAATTCCGAGGCTCTGAATAGCCTCAAGGCAGGAACCTCTGTCACATAGTTGTTGTTGGTGTTGCAGCGAATGCATTAGACCAGGATTTGAAAGGAGAGGGCTACCAAAGAGCGCCATCAGCTGGTGGACCAAGGAAGTGCATATGAGAAAATTAAAAGTAAATAAGTAAGAGAGGCTTTCTCCAGGCTTTACAGCCTTCTTCCCAAAGGCCCTTGGAAGTGGGTTTGTAACCCATCAATGGGTCCATGGCCCAGATTTAAGCAACTAGCAGGGACAATCCTAAAGAACTAGAACAAGTTGAATCAAGAATCAAAGAACGTCAGTTAAACACAAGCCTCCCGTCACTAAACTCTTATGAAAAAGAAATTAAGCATCAGAGTAAACTCACCATCATAATCAGATGCAAAAGACATAGACATCTGCAAAAAATTACAAGCCATACTAAGAAAATGGAAGAAAGGGCCCAAGCAAAGGAATATATCAAAACCTCAGATGAGACAGCAGATTTGAGATAACTAATCAACAAAGTTCATACAAATCTAAAACAAATCACCAAGTTGAAAGACAATGTGGCTAAAGAGATAAAGAACATCAAGAAGACTTTGGGTGGGAAGTGGATATGGCTCAACTAGTTGGGCACCTACCTACTACATGGGAGGACCCGGGTTGAGGTTCCAGTGCCTCCTAAAAGAAGATGAGCAGACACTGACCCCTGCAGTAATGAGCTAGGTGCCTCCCCCTGCTGCAATGAGCTAGATGCTACCGCCTACCACAATGAATTATATGCCACAAGCCAGCAGATGCCACAGCCTGTGGGGAGCAGCTGTGGCTCAGGCTGTTGGGCACTCGCCTCTTATGTGGAAGGTCCCGGGTTCAGTTCCTAGTGCCTCCTAGAGAAAGTAAGCAAACAATGAGCAGACAGACAAGATAGCCATCTGGGAGAGGGGGTGATAAATAAAGAAAAATAAAGTAAGTAAGTAAATAAATAAACCTTAAAAAAGAAGACATTGGGTGAGCACAAAGAAGAACTTGAAAACCTGAAAAAAATAGAGCTTATAGGAATGAAAAACACAATAGGTGATATTAAAACCATATTAGAAGAAGCAAGATGGCGTTAGTATAGGAGGGCACACACTGCAAGCTTCCAGAGCAAGGCGGATTGTGGACGGGGTACTGCCCAGGGTTCTGTGCTGTGCACGCGTGGAGTGAGAAGCTTGGGACATCTATCTGCGCGGATCGGCGGCATGGACGGAACGGTGGAGATTCGTGAGTTTTGAGGCTGCTGGTGGAGGTTGGCATGGGCGGCAGAGCCCCGCGGTTAGGGAAAAATAAAATAAAATTAAATAAAACGGCCATTTGGAGCCACGGGCAGGGCGAAAAAGTTTTATTTTCTGGGGATCTGGCTGCCTGGCACCCCTTGGACCTTGTGTGAACAGAACAAACGAGCTAATCAGCACCTGGTGAACCGGAGGGGGGATTTTGGTCGGGGAACGGAGCTGATTTCCCTAGCCACCCAGGGATAAGACCCGGGCTGCTGTGGAGCCAGGAAGAAGGGACACTTCCCAAAAAAAGGAGGGTTCTGTTGGAAGACAGGGAAGGGTATTTTATATTTTTAGACATCGATCTGGCTGCCTGCACCGCCCCATAGCTTTGGGGAGCAGATAAGCCGACCTGAAGCAGCATTAGGCTGAGAGCAGACACGAATCTCCACTCAAACTGATTTACTGAGCAGCCCGGTGACGCTCGAGCCCGGCTCCAGAAGGGGCGGAATCCGCCCGCGTTAGCACTCCTCACTGACTAACAACAGAGCTACAGCTAACCTGGGGAGTCCGGAAAGTGGGACGTGCTTGATTAATTTCCACGGGCCCAGCTAGGGTCCCTTCCATAAGGGGGTTGGTCTAGAGGAGGAATTATTTTGGGTCCTACATTTGGCTAAAAAAATAAAAATTAAAAAAAAAAAAAGTGAGGTCACCTCAACAAATGAAAAATAAATTCTTTTTAATTTAGTTTAATAGCTAAAGGCTGCTTCAGGACCTGCATATAGAACCCTGTGGGGAAATTCATTGATAAACACAAGTAGGCAGGAAGGATCTACATGAACCCTAGGGGAATCATTGACCCCCCTTAGCTCTGTTTGACTGCTTGCCTGTGTGGATCTTTGGTTTCTCTCTGTTACTTTCTGGTCTATTGCTATTATTCCCATTTTCCTCCCCCCTTCCGATTTCCTTCTATTTTTTTTTTTTTAAATAGGTGCTGCCAGCTTGTTGCTTCTTTGCTGGGCTTCTTTTTCAGTAATTTCCCACTAGCTGTATATATTGATTCTGTATTACAAACTATCGCTTATCCTTCCTGCATCTTTCTGCCTTCTGTTTTCTGTTGTGGCTCTTAGATTCAACATTTTTTCATAGGCCCACAATTTAAGGGTGTCAATTTCTATTTCATCTATTTTGCTTTCTTCTTCTTCTTTTTTTTTTTTTTATCAGTATTAACTTTTTCCTTTTAGACCTTTCTTTACTATTTCTCTCCCTCCTCATAATTCTAGCCTTCTAAATCACTATATATATATTCCTCCATTTGTTTTCCCAGTCCATTGTAGGAACTCCATATTTTTTCCTAGTACTCTACACTGCCTACACAAGTTAAATATTCATCACATTAAGTCTCATTTTGCCCCTCTTCTAACTTTTATCAATATTTCTATTATCCTTCTGCCTTCTTTACATCTTTTGATTCCTCTGGCCCTAACCTTTTGCCTTCAAGTGAACATAGAAAGAAGCAAGGAAATAAAATTAGAAGAAAAACTGCCAAAGAGAAAACTTAACTCACACGCAGAACCAACAGCTAAATAAAATTCTAGAGCATAGAGAAAAGCTAATCAACTGAACAAACCCATCAAGATAATATGATGACCAGAGGGCAACAGAAAAATACAAATGACTCTGAGAAACTGGAAAACATGGACCAGTCCAATGCACAAAATAAAAACCAGGAAGCAATGCAGAACATCGAACAACTAATCAAAGCTATCCAAACAAATATCATGGACGAACTTAAAGAACTGAAAGAAGAGATTAAGGATATAAAGAAGACACTGGGAGAACATACTGAAAAAATAGCTAACACACCTAAAAAGGTAATGGATATGATGGCGAACAAAGACACAAGTCAAGAAATGAAAAAGACGCTGGACTCACATGGCAGCAGAATTGAACAGGCAGAGGAAAGAATTAGTGATATGGAAGACAATACAGTTGAAATCAAAGAGATTGTAGAACAGATAGACAAAAAGATAGAAAAAATACAGCATGGTCTCAGGGAATTAACCGATAATACAAAACATGCAAACATACGCAATATGGGCATCCCAGAAGGAGAAGAGAAGGGAAAGGGAACAGAAGGAGTGTTGAAGGAAGTTATGGCTGAAAACTTCCCAACTCTATTGAGAGAGATGGATGTACAGATCCAGGAAGCACAGCGCACCCCAAATACAATAAATCCCAACAGGCCAACTCCAAGACATATACTTGTCAAAATGTCCAATGCTTAAGACAAAGAGAAAATACTCAAGGCAACAAGAGAAAAGAGAACCATCACATACAAGGGAAGCACAATAAGATTAAGTGCTGAATTCTCAGCTGAAACCATGGAGGCAAGAAGACAGTGGTATGACATAGTCAAAACACTAAAAGAAAAAAACTTCCAGCCACGAATTCTCTATCCAGCAAAATTGGCATTCAAAAATGATGGAGAGTTCAAAATATTCACAGATCAACAGCAATTAAGAGAGTATGTCAAGAAGAAACCAGCACTTCAAGAAATACTAAAGGAATCTCTACAAGTTGAAAGGAAAAAACAAAGGAGAGAGAGTTGGAGGAGAGTTTAAAAACAACTGAAAACTCAAAAAGAGAAACAAAACAACATATGACATACATTAACCCAAAGAAAAAGTGGCTGAAGTAAGAAATTCGTTATGAGTAATAACACTGAATGTTAACGGATTAAATTCACCAATGAAAAGACACAGATTGGCAGAATGGATAAGAAAATATGATCCATCTATATGCTGTCTACAAGAAACCCACCTTCGACCCAGGGATTCAAGGAGGCTGAAAGTGATTGGCTGGAAAACCATTTTACAAGCTAACAATAGCCAAAAAAGGGCAGGAGTAGCTATTCTAATATCAGACAAAATAGACTTTAAATGCAAAACTATTGTAAGAGACAAAGATGGACACTACATATTAGTAAAAGGAATAATCTCTCAAGAAGAGAGAACAATCATCAACATTTACGCACCTAATCGAGGTGCCTCAAAATACGTGCGGCAAACTCTGGAAAAATTAAGAGGAGAAATAAATTCCTCTACAATTATAGCAGGGGACTTCAACACACCACTATCATCATTAGACAGAACATCTGGGCAGAGAATCAATAAAGAAACTACGGCACTCAACAATACATTAGAAGATTTGGACTTAATAGACATATACAGAACACTACACCCAAATACAGCGGGATTTACATTATTCTCGAGTGCACATGGAACATACTCCAAAATAGACCACATGCTAGGCCACAAAACAACACTCAATGAATTCAGAAAGATTGAGATTATACAAAGTAATTTCTCTGACCACAATGGAATGAAATTGGAAATCACTAAGGGCCAGAGAAACAGGTTAGGCACAAGGATATGGAAGTTAAACAACACATTCTTAGACAAACAGTGGGTCAAAGAGGAAATTTCTAAAGAAATCAGTAACTACCTTGAAACCAATGAAAACGACAATACAACATATCAAAACCTATGGGATGCAGCAAAAGCAGTCCTGAGAGGGAAGTTCATAGCCATAAATTCATATATAAAAAAAGAAGAAAGAGCTAAAATTGAAGACCTAACTGCACACTTGGAGGAATTGGAAAAACAACAACAAACTAAACCTAAAGGAAGTAGAAAGCAGGAAAAAACAAAGATTAGAGCAGAACTAAATGAAATAGAGAATAAGAAAGCACTGGAAACAATAAACAAAACCAAAAGCTGGTTCTTCGAGAATATCAACAAAATTGACAAACCCTTAGCCAGACTAACAAAGAAAAAGAGAGAACAGATACAAATACATAAAATAAGGAATGAGCAAGGTGATATCATTACTGACCCCACAGAAATAAAGAGTATCATAAGAGGATACTTTGAAAAATTATATGCCAACAAGAATGACAATTTAGAGGAAATGGACAAGTTTCTAGAAACCCACAAGCAGCCGACATTGATGAAAGAAAAATAGACGAACTTAACAGTCCAATTACAAGTAAAGAGATAGACTCGGTCATTAAAAATCTTCCACATAAGAAGAGTCCAAGACCAGATGGCTTCACAGCTGAATTCTACCAAACATTCCGGAAAGAGCTAACACCAATTCTACTTAAGCTCTTCCAAAAAATAGAAGTAGAAGGAATATTACTTAACTCATTCTATGATGCCAACATTACCCTAATACCAAAACCAAATAAAGATACCACAAGAAAGGAAAATTACAGACCAATTTCTCTAATGAACCTAGATGCTAAAATCCTTAACAAAATACTTGCTAATCGCATTCAACAACATATCAAAAGGATTATACACCATGACCAAGTGGGTTTCATCCCAGGTATGCAAGGATGGTTCAATATAAGAAAATCAATCAATGTAATACACCACATAAACAAACTGAAAGAAAAAAATCACATGATCATCTCTATAGATGCAGAAAAAGCATTCGACAAAATACAGCACTCTTTCCTCATAAAAACACTACAAAAGATAGGAATAGATGGAAACTTTCTGAAAATGATAAAGGGTATATATGAAAAACCCAAAGCTAACATCATTTTCAACGGTGAAATCCTAAAAGCCTTCCCTCTGAGATTGGGAACAAGACAAGGATGCCCACTATCACCACTCCTATTTAACATTGTCTTAGAAGTACTTGCACGAGCACTGAGACAAGAAAAGGACATAAAAGGCATCCAGATTGGAAAAGAAGAAGTAAAAATTTCATTATTTGCAGATGACATGATCCTATACATAGAAAGCCCTGAGAAATC